>CM018043.1:36519395-36521895 GCA_008638375.1 Nyssa sinensis | reverse complement strand
TGTCAGGCAGAGTTTTATGGGTACTTTGACTTAAATCTTTGTCCTTGAACATAATTGAGCACATAGTCATTTTTTTCTCTATTCCATTTTGCTTATGAAGAGAAAGAGTTGAATTAACTGGGTCAGGGAAGTTCAATCTTGCTTTGCTCTAGAATCCGTTGATGAATCCTTGAGGCGAAATCCTAGTTGATGCCAAATATTAGAGAAATGATCTAGGCCATCTTTTTCATAACCAAAAAGCCTTTCCAGCCATCCTAGTTATCATGCCATCATTGCATGGTGTATTTCCATAGTCAAGCCCCTTGAGCCTTATGTTACATAAGCCTTCATTTGTTCTTTGAGCTACATAAACCATTCCCATTCTAAGCCTGAAAAACCATGAATTTACCTTTACAGTTGAGAAGATACTTTGGTGGAAAGTTACATGTAAAGAGAAAGTTAGTTCAAATGAAATATTCCACATTATGTTTGCTCTGTTTGATCAAAGTGTGAAGAGAAAAAAAAAAAAAAAAAGGAAAAAAGAAAAGAAAAGAAAAAAAAAAAGAAGATATTTTTGCTGGGTTTGTCTTTATTGCAGAGGTGATTTATCCATCATGGTAGAAAAAAAAAAAAAAAAAGTATGAGCATAGTGTCGAGACAGAGCTTTGGTTTGAATCCTATGGAATTCTATTTTAGTGTTCTTTCCACCAAGTATTTTCCCAGTTTGCTTTGATTTTCCATATCCATTTATTTCTTAACCCTCACCTTGTGGCCTGACATTACAACCAAATTAAAGACCTTTTGATCTCTAATTTTGGTGTTGACTACATTAGTGGAGAGGATCTCTGAAAATTGGACTTATGGAGTTAAGTTTTGAGAGAATTCTTCTGGTTTCAGTTGTCTACTGTTATCTGAGTTTGCAGGTGGTTTGGAGTTAAATTGACTATATCACACACACACTCAAGGTCTTGGTTTTAGGTTGAAGTGAATGGTTAACTCTTGTTTGACTAATTGCTAAATTTTTGATTGATTTTTCGGCTATCTTTGATGTTAAAAGAGTAAGACGCTAGTGATGAAATCTAATTTCAAACCATGGCTTGGTGAGTGATGAGATCTTTCTATGAGGTCTAGTTTTTGTTTGAGGACAAACAAAGTCTTAAGTTTGGGGGTGTTTGATGACTGCATAATTTGAATATTTTATCACTCTTTAATTTAAAACTTTAAATTAATTTTATTTATCTTTTGATTAATTTTAGGCCTCATTGTTTATCATTCAAATTTTATTTCAGATTTAAAGAAATTGAAGCAGCCCATGAGTTCCTAAACTCAATGACCGTCTCAAATGTATACTAGCCATCCAAAATAATAGAAAGAAGCAGTTGTGCGGCTGGGAGGTGCAGTTAAGAACAAACAGAAACAAAGAAAAGAAAAAATGAAAAGAAGACAAAAGAAGCAAGTGGGCCTGGCCAAGAAAACCAAAGAAAAAATATATATATATATATATATATATATATATATAAAGTGGCTGATGTGGGGTGTTGGAAAAGGCAGAAGCCCAAGCCCCTAAAGACTAAGCGAGCCCAGAAAGCTGCGTAGCATCTAGCGTGGCTAGGGCTGTTTTGCATAGTGACGGAGAGGCGTAAACAGAAAGGGGGAAGGCTGCTGGCTAAAGGGAGTTTTGGGTTTTTAATCAAAAAGCTGGTTGTGGCGTGAGAGAGGAGAGAAAAAAAAAAAAAAAGTTGGTTGCGGCGGCTGAGGAATTGTTTTTTTGCTTGAAAGAGCGGCTGGGGGCTGCTTTGATTGGGAAGCTGTGACAAAAAGGGGGCGCTGAAGAAGAGAACTGGAAGCGGCTGCTGTTCGTGTTGCTGGACTGTGCACTACGGACTGCTGCAATTATTTTTCAGTGTTATTTTTCTTCCATTCTTCTCAAGAAAAATCATGGTGAATTCGTTTATGTTAAATTTAATTTTTAGCATGAACTAATTTTATTTTATTCTAGGAAAACGATGTAGTCTAGTCTCGAACTATGCTTGCTTTTCTAATTTAATTTGAAGTAATTCTTTTTATGTTTGTCTAATTTATTCTGAATTTAATGCTTCTAATTAACTGGCCACTAATTAGATGATTTTAATCCTGTGATTTGTTGTCGAAAGAGGGAATTATGGGATGGATCTTGAACATTTTAGCATAGGTAAATATAGAGATCGAAAGACTTATATGAACTTGTGTAGTATTAAAATCATTGGTTTTATTGCTTTCTTGATTTATTAATTTGCTACTCTTGTGCGAAATAATGAGCAAGAAAAGTGTCCAATTGACTGTCGAAAGAAGCTTTTGGATGAATTAGCGATTTGCTAACAAACATGGAGAATTAAATTCAGTTAGTTAGATGAGTAAAGCATAGTGACGGATTAGGTGAAATCGATTTCCTAGAATTCTTCTCCCCATTAATTTGAATTTCGAACAATATCTCTCTTTTCATTTTTAGTATTTTCTTTGCGTTGATTTTATTTTAAATTGC
>CM018043.1:36443480-36519295 GCA_008638375.1 Nyssa sinensis | reverse complement strand
AATTCCAAAGATTTAGTGAATTTTCTAAATAAAGTCGAGATTGATTTAATTTTGGTACTTGTCAAAAGTGAGATACCAATCCCTGAGGACGATACTTTTTTTATCATTTTACTATAAAACTACGATACTGTGCACTTGCAGTTTTGCACCGATCAACAAACACCTGTTCGTCTACAATGGGAACTTGATCGGATTCAACGGCAATCCGATCAGATGCAGGAACAACTCATAGCCATGTCATAGGCTCTAGCTTCACTGGCTCAAAATTAGAAGAACAATCATCTTTTTTCTACTAACATTGTTCATGGAAGACCTTAGCCTCCTGCCACCACCACAGGTGGAGGATCCTGTAATGAGGAGTTTCCTAATGTGCAGCCGGTACACCCTATGGTACCATCCATATGGGGACGATTCCTAATCGTCCACAGCTATGGGGAGAGGAATACTGACATTCCATCCTACCGTTCATTACCAGAGCATAATAAGAATACCAATTCCAACAGTCTCTAGAGCCAATCCATTGTAGCAAGGACCTTAGCCTCTCGAGGGTCCCAGGTCCACCAGTCTTGGGAGAGTAGCATCCTTCTACAACTACCAAGCAAATTCCCCCCGTGAATCCAAGGCCCGAGAGCATGGGACAAGATCAACAATGGGAACCAATCGCACAACAAATCCTACCCAAAGCCTCTTAGAGGGTAGAGGACATAGCGAACTCTCAAGATCAGACGATCTCAATCAAGAGGTTCCATGCCCCTCCAGAATAAGACGAGCTGGGTAAATTACTCGGTAGGTTCTCCATGTTGTTCACTTTTGCCGTAATGACAGAGGAGCGACCCAAGAAATTGTTTGTCCCAAAATTCTCTCCATGACGGGTCTGAGAATCCTAGGAACCACCTATCTCATTATCAGCATACAATGCCTCTATATAGGGCTACAGATGCCTTCATGTATCAAAAGTTTGTCACCAGCTTAAATGGTACCGCCCTGAAATAGTTTCACAATCTTCCCCAAAAATCTGTTAACAACTTTTATGAACTCAATAGTGTCACGACCCGAAACCCACCCTATGCGGATCTCGTGTCGCGGGGCCGACCCAAAGGCCGTCCCTACTTTTTCCATTCCTGTATCATAGTACTAATATGCAATGTACTAAAAATTTTAAACAATGAACAGTGGAAGTCTTTATCAATTACAGTAATCCAGCGGAAGTCTTTTAAATAATTTAAACAGCGGAAGTCTATTAAATACATGACATAGTTCTACATAAGACAAAATGAGAACTAAATGTAACCAGCACCCGGGGGTGGTGAATACATGGGAGAACTAACATAGACTGGTACAGTACTTCAAAATGTCCCCCTACGCTCTCAGACTCCTACTGGGGTCTCGCAGCGTCATCACCTGAAATGGGGGGTAAGTGAGGTGGAATGAGTTATGAAGCTCAGCAAGTAAAATAGATCTCCGACATTGGTATCGATGATTATAAAGAACATGAATCCATGAATAACAATATGATAGCCAATCATAAGAAGTAAGATGCTGTGATAGCCAAATGAGAACAGTTGCCATGATGGCCAATGAATAGTGGGGTCACAATGTATAATCAGGAGTAATAGATAAACAATAATGAGGGTTTCTCAACAATAACCTGTCACAATAAAAGTACTGCCACAACAAATCGATTATAATCAAACCAATGAACCATGTAAGATAAACCATAAGAAACAGTTACCATTCAACAATATAACCATAACAATAATCCAATCGAGATGCTTATAATCTGTAGTAGGGAATGGCAGTCCCTCTCTATTTCGAAGCCCAACATACCTCTCAGTAAACTCACATCTTTTGCCACACGTCCGTTCACAAACTAGTTTGTCACAGAAGCATCGGATGGATGTTGTGACTGAGCACAACTCCAGCATTTATAAACATAGCATGATCATTTATGATTCCATAGGAGTATGAAAATGGAATATCATATATACAGTAAAGCATAACAGTAAGCCTTTCAAGGCACGGTTCAACATGATAACAATGGTACAATAGTTAATCAATGTCCACAAGATAGAACAATATCACATTGTGGAAAACAATAACATTTGAAACGTTCATGAGTACAATTTTGGTAGTAATGAATAAACTTGGCTTGGGAATACCATATGAAAGAGAAAGTGATCCACTTACCTCTATCGTGATTCTATCTCAGAAATCCGTGAGTGTACCCTTGCCTTTGGAGTTTCCTATATATCAGTGAATACG
This sequence comes from Nyssa sinensis, assembly GCA_008638375.1. Classification (NCBI taxonomy): domain Eukaryota; kingdom Viridiplantae; phylum Streptophyta; class Magnoliopsida; order Cornales; family Nyssaceae; genus Nyssa; species Nyssa sinensis. The sequence continues at coordinate 36,517,033 of CM018043.1, read as the reverse complement.
TTTTAGAATAGATTCTATTCATCAAATTTTATGCCTTTCCATCATAAGTATTTCAAATACTAATTTAGACTTTACCATTGAGTCCGGAATGCCGAAGAAAGTCGGTTTAGGCTTTCGTGGAATTCCATTTGGACTTTTGTACTAAAAAGGGCAAAATGGTCATTTTGTACTTTTACGGTATTTATCCTTCGGGGTCCCATCTCATAAAACGGACCCCACCATTGGACTCAGAACGTCCGAGATAATAAGTTTTGACTATTCATTTGTATCGTTTGGACTTCGTTTGACTTATATTTGGAATAGGGGCATTTTTGTAAAAATTAATATTTTATTAATTTTCCTGTTTGGGCCTTAGTGAGATTTTTCAAAACATTTGGGGCCGGTTCATAATTTCCTAAAGCTGCAGTCTGAACCAGTTGGTTTAGAACCAGAAACCCTAAACCGGTCTGCTCCCTTACTGAACCAAACGGTTCAGTCTATTTCAAAGAACCGGATTCCAATATCCTGGTTCTTACCCTATCCATGGTTTGGATAACCCCAAACCCAATTCCAACATTTCCTATCCATGTAACCAAACAAGCCCAATCCATTTAAATTCAAAACCCAAATGACACAGTTTCATTTACCCACTTATTTTCGGTCGGGTCCTGACCCGATCCGAACCCGGATCCGGTCTAGATTTAACCCGATAGCCTCGCGATATTCCGGTCGTCTTCCCCAGAACTCCGGTAGGGTTCTGGTGGTGAACAGTCACCTTCTCCGGCGACGGCCACTAAATTTCAATGAGATTTCACCCATTTTAAAATGCCATTTCCTTCCATTTTTCATGTAGATCTCATTTATAAACTTAGATTTCAACTTAACCCACTAATTCCTCACGAAATAGAGAAAAACCGTGGCTCCGGCCAACTGTACTTTCTCTATTTCATGCTTGTTTCTCAACTGTTTTGACCCCTATTTGGTTCTAATGTTTTTCTGCACTTCATAGGATCATTCTTGGGTCATTTAAACAAAGTTTAATGCATGAAATGTCAAGTGTCCGATTATTCTTTACAACCTGCAACTATGAATTTCTCTTTGGTTTCTTGACCTTTTCCTATCATTCTTTTTGCATTTAGTTCCATATTTCATGCTGATTTAGACCTTACAAATATATATATAAGCTTCATGCTCTAAATCGTAAAAACAGAACTTAAATCACTTACCTAGGTTTCAGATTTTTAGCTCACTGTGACCCTCCCAAACCTTTCTGTTTCTGCTCCTGAGTTCCTTGCCAATGCTCCTCTCAGTCTCAGTTTCTTTTTGTCTCCCAACTCACTCCCGTATGCACATATATAAAGAGAGAGATTTCCACCGCCTCTCTCCCTCTTTCTCTTTCTTTCTCTCTCGGTTACTCCCTCTTCTATGGCCCCTTTCCTTGACTTAAATCTTGGTGTTCCCTCTGCCAAATGCAACTTTGCATTTAATGGCTTGGGAGACTTGTGTTGCACACTTATATACATATATCATATTATATACATCACACACACACTTCACCCAACCGACACACACACACACACCCTCATTCAGTGCACCTATATACTGCTCAAGGGCAGTTTCCCTTTTCCCCTTTTCTTTTCCTTTTATTTCTTATACATATACATATATACATATATACATAAATACATGTATAATACATTATATTATATACATATGTGTACACATAAAATACATCTTTTTATATATGTATATACATGTATGTGTAGGGATATAAATCCATTTTAAATTATATATACATACATTCATTTTGGTCGGGCTACTCATCTATGTTCACGTATGCATGGGAATACATGCATGCACGCATTACGATGCTATGCCTTGGGGTGCTCGGGTGTTACCCAGCCTTGTTTATACATTTCAATCATTTACAGTTTCCAGTCATTCATTTCCATGAAAATACCATGATATATATATATCTTACCGTTCAAGTTACATGTTTTAACCGACCTACCTCGGTATACGTGACGTATCCCGGGTCGGGATATCACAAATAGGCTATTTCTTGACTGCTTTTTAACAAGAAAAAAGTTAAGAAAAGGGCCAAAGTTCTTATTGACTATAAAGCAAGCAAAGGGAGAATCACTTCGGGAGTATATAGCTTGTTCAATATCAAATTCACGAAGATAATCGACTGTAATTCAAGTTTCCTGGTGGCCGCCCTCACTTTAGGCCTCGGGCCTAGATGGTTTTAGGACTCATTGACCAAGAATCCCCCTATCGATATGACAACGCTCGTGGAAAGGGCACAGAAGTGTATTAATCTTAAATATACAAAAGCCTCCTTCCGAAAAGATAAGGAACAAGCTCAAAAAGATGAGCAAGTTCAAATGTGGGATAACAGTGCCAATAACAAGAAGACCAAAAGTCCCAACAAGAGAACAGTACCAAAAGTCCAGAACAACTCTGGCTCTAGACGGTATGGGACTTATACCCCGTTGAATGCTTATCTTACCTATATACTCCAGTAGGTCCAAACTTGTGCAAACCTGAGGTGGCTGGAACCACTAAAAAACCACCCCGACTAGAGGAATCAAAACAAACATTGTGACTTCCATAAAAAGCAGGGGCACAAAACCGAGGAGTGCAAAGCTCTGAAGCATGAGATAGAGCATCTCATCAAAAGAGGACGACTGAAAGAGTTCATCCACCAAGGCGGAAGACAGAATCCCCGTGACGAAAGACCCCCTTAAAGGAGTCCAGATTAAAGGCCTGAACAGAGGAAAGTTTGGAATGATCAGCAACAGCAAAATAATAAAGTCATTTTCATCTTCCATGCTGGCACCACGATGATAGGGATGTCACTAGGCCAAAAAGAGATATGCTCGGGAAGCAAGGGTAGAGCCCCACATCATCCAGATCTCGGCCATTGAGAAAAATATAAAGTCAGAACCTCAGATCCAGTTCTCTGAACAGGACCTTATTGGGATACATTGTCCCCACAACGATGCCCTTGTCATCTCACTCAAAGTTGCTAACTTTAATATCAGAAGGGTTCTAGTAGACATTGGAAGTTCTACTAACGTGCTATTCTACAAGCCCTTCAAACATATGAAACTCGATTCAAAAGACATCAAAGCAACTGTTGCTATGATGGCAGGATTCAATGGGAATCTTAGTTTCCCACTAGGCAAAATTGATCTACCGACCACAGTAGGAGAGAGAGATTACCAAAAGACCCTGCTCTCTAAATATATTGTCCTGGATGCTAAATCCCCCTATAATGTTTTTATTGGGAGACCCTAGATTCACTAGATAAGGGTTGTTACTTCAACCCTCTATTAGTGCCTGAAATATGTTCACAGAAACAAAGTTCTCACTATTATGGGTTATTAGCCCACTGTTTAGGAATGCCATGCCCTCACACTCAAAGAGAGACCTTTCAAATAGCAATTACAACACCCTCATAAGGGGGAAGACTCTCCATCTCCAGAGTTTCATATGGCCAAAGAATGTCCTGCCAAGATTAATGAGCCATTGAGTCCTAGAGGAAGGGAGAGCATGGTCAAACCAATGAAAGAGGCCATCAAAGTGCTCGTCAGCATTGAAGAAGAGGGAAAGTATTCGCACATTGGCTCAACTCTATCTCCTTTCGAACAAGAGGAGATTGTTAAATTCTTAAAATCCAACCTTTCAGTATTTGCTTGGGAGACTAGAGATATGGAGGGGATAGATCTTAACTTCATTTTTCACAAGCTAATGACAAATCCAAACCATCCGTCAGTAAGACAGAAGATGAGGACATTTGCCTTAGAACGTCACAAGATAAAAAATGAAGAAGTCCAAAGGTTGCTTGATGCTGGAATGATAAGGGAGGTGTTCTACCCTGAAAGGTTTGCCAATACAGTTCTTGCAAAGAAGAAGAACGACAAGTGAAGAGTCTGTGTCGACTATACCAACCTCAATAAAGCTTGTCCTAAAGATAGCTTTCCTCTTTCCAGAATTGATCAGCTCGTTGATGCTACGGTAGGTCATGAACTCATGAGCTTAATGGACACCTACTTTGGGTACAATCAAATCCAAATGTATCCTCAAGAATAGGAGAAAATAACCTTTATATCAGAATGAGGCCTCTATTGTTATAGAGTGTTACCGTTCGACCTAAAAAATGCTAAAGCCACATATCAGAGGCTTGTGAATAAAATTTTCGGCCTCTAGATTGGAGATACAATGGAAGTCTACATTGACAATATGCTCGTCAAAAGTGTTCAAAAGGCCAACCACATCTAGCACTTATTCCAGACATTGGACATCTTGAAGAAGCACAAAATGAAACTTAACCCATCGAAGTGTACCTTCGGGATTACAGAGGGAAAATTCTCAGGTTTCTTGGTTCCCCAGATAGGAATTGAAATAGATCCTACTCAGATCAAGGCTTTAATAGACTTAGAATCTCCTAAAACTAGGAAAAACATCCCGGGGCTAAATGGAAGTATTGTAGCACTGAATTGGTTCATCTTTAAATCAACAGATCGGTGCCTCCCGTTCTGTAAAGCTTTGAGGGGGACTAAGGCCCTATAGTGGACCTCTGAATGAGAAGAAGCCTTCTAAAAACTCAAGTAGTACTTAGCCTCCCAAAACTTTCTTTCAAAACCAGCGCTAGGGAAAAAACTACTCCTGTATTTAGTTGTATCAGAAAGCGCGGTCAACTCTACGTTAATTAGGGAAGATAAAAGAATTCAAGGGCTTGTCTTATATGTCAATAAAGCATTTATGGACATCGAAACAAGGTATTTCGAGATTGAAAAATTGGCTTTAGCCTTGGTGATATCTACTTGGAAAATCAGACAATACTTTCAAGCTCATCCTATTGTGATCTCCACATTTAGTCTTCTAACATTAGTCCTGCAAAAACCAAAAGTTTTGAGACGACTAGTTAAATAGTTATTGGAACTAGGAGAATTTGACATATCTTATGTTCCACGAACTACTATCAAAGCTTAAACATTAGTAGGCTTCAAAGCTGAATTCACTGGAACGCGACATTCAAAAGCTCAAACCACTACAGACACTTTTGGATAGCTACTTTACACTGATGGTTCATCTATAGATAAGGGCTCTAGAGTAGGTATAATACTTCAGTCCCCTAATGGGATTATAACTGAAAAATCCGTTAGTTTGGGATTCAGAGCCTCTAACATTAAAGCTAAGTATGAAACACTTATTCTCGGATTAAAATTAGCTCTACAATGCGAAGCTCTAGACCTTGACATATTTTCTGACTCTCAACTTGAAGTCAGTCAAGTTCTAGGAGAATATGCTACCAAAGATAGAAGAATGACCAGGTATTCAGAGTTGGTAGAATCACTAAAGAAATCTTCTCGCAAATTCACTATTTAGAAGATTGAAAGAAATCAAAACTCTAGGGCAGACGCTTTAGCAAATATGGCCTCCCATCTCAGGCTAGAAAGAGATTCTATAATAAAAACCTTCTATTAATTAAATCCTAGCATTGAAGTGTCGCAAGCCCTTCAGATTTTTTAGCAATCTTCGAATTAGATGACTTTCATCATTCAATAATTGATGGGAGGATTACTTCCAGAAGACAAAAATCATTCTAAAAGAATTCAAATCAGGGCAACTCGGTATTTAATCCTTAAAGAGAAACTTTACCGAAGGTCTTACACATAACACCTCCTACGGTGCTTGACTCTAGAAAAGGCCCACTATGTTCTAGCAGAAATACATGAGGGGATATATGGCAACCATAACGATGGAAGAACCATAGAACACCGAGCACTGACTCAGGACTACTATTGGCCTAGTTTGCTAAAACAAGCTAAAGAATATGTTCGAAAGTGTGACAAATGTTAGCGTTTTATTTTTTACCAACATAAACCTTAGCATGAACTCATCCCTATTACAAGTCTTTGACCCTTTTCCCAATGGAAAATGGACATCATAGGGCCATTACCAAAAGCTCCTCATAATAGAAGATTCCTACCAGTCGCCATTGACTACTTCTCTAAATGGGCAAAAGCTAAACCATTGGCCCACATCATAGAGATAGAGGTAAAGAACTTCACTTGGAAGAATGATGTGTACATATTTGGCATACTAGAGTCATTATTTTAGACAATGAGACACAATTTACAAGAAAGGCATTCGAGAAGTTTTGTGAAGGCCTCCATATTAGCCACCATTTCTCCTCTCTTGGGCATCCTTAGGCTATAGGACAAGTCGAGGTCACCAACCGTACTATTCTTGAGGCCATAAAGAGAAAGTTGGAAAAATCCAATAGAAGATGGGTCGAAGAGCTCCCTAGGGTGTTCTGGGCCTACCGAACTACTAAAAGAATCCTGACTATGGAAACACCATTCTCACTCGCTTGTGGCATTGAGGCAATCATTCCTATTGAAATTGGTATGCCAACCCTTAAAACAAATCTTTTTTATCAAGAGACCACTGGCCAATGACTCATAGAAACTTTAGACCTTCTAGAATAAACGCATGAGCGAGCTCGAATCAAGACCGAAGCTTACCAGTAGAGAATGGCCAAATATTTCAACAAAAGGTTAAAACCCATTAATTTCTAGCTCAGAGACCTCGTCCTAAGAAGAGTATTCCCAAACACCAAAGATCCCACCATGGGAAAGCTTTCCTCTAACTAAGAAAGGCCTTACAAAGTAACTAAGCTTGTTAAACCTACAACTTATTGGTTGGAGGATTTAATTGGGAAGTTTGTACTCAGGCCTTGGAACATCGAACACTTATGCAAGTATTATCAGTAATAGATTTCGATTCACCTCAGTGTTTGTTATTAATGTACAGACCCCTAAAAACCTTGTATCCATTACAAGTGTTATAAGTCTGGTCCATTCTATCAATGTACAAACCCCTAAAAGCCTCATATCCATTACAAGTGTTATAGGTTTGGTCCATTTCATTAATGTACAGACCCCTAAAACCCTTGTATCCATTATAAGTGTTATAGGTCTGGTCTATTTTATCAATGTACAGACCCTTAAAAACCTTGTATCCATTATAAGTGTTATAGGTCTGGTCCATTTCGTTAATGTACAGACCTCCAAAGAGCTTGGTATTCACTACAAGTGTTACAGGTCTAGTCCATTTCACTTTATAGACCTCCAAAAAACTTCTTATTATTTACTTGCAGGTCTATATATTATGATTTATCGGTACCCAAATGCCTAAAAAAGACCTTAATTTATTTGTGTTTTAGGTCTATATATCTAGTTACTTAGGCCTCTAAAATATCTTATAAGTGCTTTGGAATCCTTAAAAGAACTTATATTTTTTCTACTAGTTTGGATATTAGAGAAATTGTCTCAAAGTTAGAAATAACACGAAGATATCAAACTGGACACAAGTTCTGAAGTAACAAAAATTTCATATATTGAGGCCCAAAGATGGGAAAGTTACAAAGTAGAAAAAACAAAGTACAAAAAAAATCATAACTACTCTCCTATAGGCTCAGCAGTTTTTGGGGGTACAACTTGAGGGAGTTCAGGAGCCACCTCCTCTTTGTCATTGGCATCTAAAGTATCTATCTCAACCTGGGAGACCAGAATGTCATTCACCCCAGTTAGGTCCAGGTCTGGATACATTTTTCGGAGCTTCTTCTTGAAGGCTTGGTATTCTTGCTTGATAAGTTCGTCCCCCAAATCCTGGACTTCAGCCTTCAGGTCGATCTCAGTTTCAGCTCTGACAGCTTTGATACTATCTTGAAGTTTATTGGCAAAAGTAGCCTCGAAGTCCATAAATCTCTTTTTGAGATCTTCCAGCTTGGCTACCAAACTCTAGAATGGAGTAAGAATTGGCAACGTCTTTCAGCTTCTCTTCAATTACAACCACTACAAATTTTGCAGTCCCGAGCTAGAGCCTGGCTTCATCAAGCTCCGACTAGAGGGTATTGATCTGCTCGGTATCCTCAAGGTAGTCCACGATGGCTGCCAAACAATGAACAGCCTAAAAAAATAATAATAATAATAAAAAGTAAAAAAAAAAAATCATGTCAAAACTGAATGTATGTAGAATATAGAAAGATAACAGGAAAACAAGAAAAAAAGAACTCATCCTCATATGGATAGCCATCAGGTCTTTGGCTATCCTATGAGGTTTTAGCCCAGTGAACTAGTTGGCGCCCGTCGCCCAAGAATCCTTATAGGCCTTCTTCACGACCATTAGGTCAAGTCCTCAGTCTCTTGGGGGGAAGCACGTGCCTTCCCTTTCCCCTTTTTCTGCTTCGGTACTAGAGGGGCTAGAAGGGGGGGAGGGCCTTTTCAGCTAGTGAGCGGCCCAGCTTTTCAGATACTGTCCACTCATGGGAATCAGAAATGAATCTCCTCATCTTATCTAGAAGAGGGGCCTCGTTAGGGGATAAAGTCTCATTGACTCTCTTTTTCTTTCCTGGTACCCATCTAGAGACCAGGGACTTCTTTAGACTCTCATTCTAATCCTTCATCAGTCTAGCCTCCATTAGATTTTTCGGTGTGAGGATGGCCTCATGAGAATGGTTGTTTGTTCTTTTGGAGTTTAGAAGTGAAGATTGATCTCTTCTAGGCCTTCTTGTCTGCACAGATATACAGAATGAAGAATAAGTTAAGCTCAAATATAGAAAAGTGAGAGAAAAATGGGCAACTTATGGAAAATAAAAAGTGGCTCACCCTTGACACTAGTCCTTCGTGGGAAGGTTGAAGCTTGGTTCTCAAAGTCCTCAAAATCCTAACTTTGTTTTATGTAGAAGTAACACTTTTTCCATATCTTATTGGATGTGGGTACAGATGAGAGGTGTCTGAATCCTTTATCGGAAGACATGGAGAACATGACTTCCGACCTTAGGTATTTCATATCCATATTGCTCCTAATTAGGGGGATGTCTACCTCGACATTGTTCAGATGGCTTAAAACTATGAAGCCAAGTAATTGCCTCCAACTATTGATGTTCAGGTCAACTGGAAAAATCTTAAACCAACTAAAAAATTCCCTAATGGTATGGTGAAAGGGAATTCAAACTCCTATCTCAAACCATTCAAGGTAAGCACAGATCTCACCTTGTCGGATGTTTGAAGAGGGATCTATAGGCTTAGGTATCCTATAGGAGACGTTAGCAGGAAAATCGAAAGTAGCCCTTAGAGCACCTATCATGCTCTGAGTGATGGCACTTTCGCCCTCCTCCCTTTTATGGGTTTTTCTAAAGGTTTCCCCTCTTTTGTTCCTAGGCTCTATAAAGGCCTCTATTATCTTAACCTCATAACTCAGAGTTGAACTACCAACAAGCCTATTCTCTAAACTCTCAAAAGGACTACTAACTATTATGTTTAATTCTACTTCATCATCTACTCTATGTTGATCCATATTATCATGACTAATGTGAAACTACGCATTGGACGCAAACATTGTACAAAACAAAAAATGAAGAAGAGTAGAAGAATAGAGGCAAAATCAGGAAAAAACGAAGAGTCTAAGAGATAATCTTGGGACCGAACCTAACCGTAGCTTTGATATGAGGTAATTTCTTCTGGTACATTGGAGATCGCTTCAAAAATGGCTCTTAGAGTTGAAATATTATCAAACCAAAGCTCGAAATGGTGAAAGGAGGAATTGTAAAGTGTTTCCCCCCTTTTTATAACACGCTAACAGGCGCCCACGATGGGCGGGTGCCACTTCTGAATTGTTGTGGTGGTTCAGGCAATGATGGCCTAGTAAATCCAACCGACGGCTGACGCAATAAATTTCACATCAACGGCTGTCTCCTCAAAATGCGAAACGACGCATTTATGATCAGCACGCATGTAATGTCTCAGAAACTCTAACCTTGGCTCTGAATAACTGCCACAGAACTGAGGCTTAGGGGGAGTAGCTGATATACTATAATTTGATGACCATATTCAAGGCATGACACATGTCTATAATAAGCTCTTCAAGGTACAGATCATCAGAGGGTTATTTCATCCAAGTCAATCAAGCACGCAGGAGGTAACAGGTTCAGAATTTATCATCACCTTCCATAGACTACCGACCTCAGAATAAGGAAACAGAGTTCAATATGACAACTACTATCTTCGGATATACTCAAATCCCTACTTTTATGGCTCTTAATCCTACTCAACTTAGGATATCTACAGCTTATAAATAAGCTCATAAGGTACACTTTCAATTTATGTTCAATTCATCTTTTGAATTACTGTTTTGAATTCTTTACTAACTTTATCATCAGAGCAACTACCACCGGAACCTTTCTAATAACCCTCTAATCTCAAGTTCTTGATAGAAAGTTTAAAAGAGGAAGTCTACAGACCATAAAAGAGCAACATCACTAATGATTTCACTTTTTTTTTCCAATTGAATTTACCAAACATACTTGTGTGACTTATTATTACATTCTGATTTCATAAGATTGTCTTTAAACCACATGCACAATGTGAACAAGTGTATTAAATTTGATCATCCGATGGTGGGCCCTGCCCAATAGATGATGGATTGTTAAATCTGTTTTTGGCATGGCATCAATTGTTAATATAGTAGCAATAGTACTACTAGTCTGGGAATTATATTATTAGGCAGACATGGTTTCCATAAACTAACCATTGTTTGGCTAGTATCAGTCAGGATTGCTTACACCTATAAATAGTCAGGCTAAATGCATGCATTCCTCCTCTCTTCCATGAGTTCAAATTGCATACTACAAGTTCCCATAATGGAATTCAGCAGTCAGCAGTCAGCATTAAGCATTGGCTTTTGGCCTTAGCTCTGATCTGCGTCTCTGTTGTCTGTTGCAAATTCGGTATGACATAAGAAACACAAAAATTCTCATACATATATTTATGTGTGTGCGTGTGTGTCTATGGGTTTCTGATTATTTATTACCACATATATATTCACTGTAAGCCTTGACAGGGGATGCAGACGATGGTCTGCTTCATAGGGTTGCCGCAGTTGAGGAGGATCCGGCTCAAATTGGGGCTAAAGCCTTACTTTGTTTGGATCATAAGCTTGTTCGCCCATGTGTTTGGGTATTATACTATTATCTCAAGTCTCTCAACAATGTGTTGTGCAGGTGACTTTAATGTAGCTGAGCAAAGGCAGAGACACAACTGCAATCCCAATTCTGTTTGGGCTTGTTTTGTGTGGTTTATTGCTTGATACGAGTTAGTCATGGCTGATGGCACAATCACAATGCATGGATTGAAAGGAGAGTAGCTTGCTTAAATATATGATACTACAAGTTTTGTTAGAAAGAAAGAGTACCACAGCTATACATGCTTACTGAAAATATAAATAAAACAGGACTGATTTTACTTTTCCAAATGGAACATGCATTTGTTGCTAAACACCCACAAAAATACTTCTCAAGTTAAGACAACAATTGAAGCGGAGCCGGATGGACGATGGGAGCTCCAGTCCAAGCAGAACCAATGGGTAGTTTTATAAAAGCAAGAGTGGTGTTTTATATTTCATGCATATTTGTTCAAGAAAAAATAATCATTGATTATTATAACATGAACTATTTTTAAAAAAATTATTTCATCAATCAACGATTCTCACATTAATCACATCATTCAGATACTTTTTTGAGCAAACATAAATCGGCCATACAACATTATCCTAAAAACAATAATGCTAGACTTATTAAAAGATGACATGCCAGCATTCTACTGGATGCCACATCATATGGTCAAAAAAGTATTAGTGTTTTAAAAAGTTATGCCCTTAAACTACATGAACATTTGCAAAAGTTACTCATTATATTAAAAAGGTCGGAAATTAAAAAATATATAAATATATTCTTAATGTTAAATTACATAGCCTAACCAACCCATTTTAATTGGCCACCTGAATTTGGAATGGCTAAAAAACTAAGCCAACCCAATACTAAAACTATAAAACTTAAGGAAAATGTTATGTGTTACTTAGTTTGATGTGTCATGATATAATAATTTTAAATTCTATGTAATGTGATTTCAAAAGTCATTGATCTTAACACATAATGTTAAAAATATAATTCTGGAATATAAGGCAAGATAAGTATCCCTACTCAAAACTCAAAAAAGATTCACCGCTGAGAGGGACGACAGAGCGGGCCCTAACACATTTTAAATGAAAAATATTTGAATGGATTCGGTAGAGTAATGTGGTATGGTATTATATCATTTTAATGATATTTTATTATGTGTAATATAACTCATTTTATTTGCTAAAACATAATATATATATATATATATATATAACATATTATAATTAGAAAAGCACGAAGCCACGTAGTATAGCCGATTCTTTAAAATATATCTCCCAAAATAACATCTACCGCTCATCAGACCTAGCAGACGATTTGTTTCCATCTACCAAATCACACACTAATAATCAAACGAACAATAACTGCCGCTGAAGCAACAAGGGGAGGGAAAAACTGCTCTCTCTAATCACTAATGGCCTCTCTCAAGAACCTCTGGTACACTCTTATGCATTGCTCAAGAAACCTCTCGTGCCCTCTCTCTGGATCAAGAACCCAAGCATTCTTCATATTGCTTCTCACCTCATCTGTTCTCTTCTTCTTCTTCTTCTTCTTCTTCTTCTTCTTCTTCTTCTCAGATTCAATCTCCGACACCTCACCGGTCGTGACCGCCGTGACAATCACTTCCCGGCTTCTATCGGCCTCAAACTACATCTCGTCATTATCTTCTATCGCTTCCTCAAATACCCATTTCGTTTCGTATTCGCATGGGAGTAGTACCGATGCCACCACTCTCTCTGCCGTCACTGCCTTTGAAAAAAACCACCGGAATTCAAGAAAAATCGGTAATGGTGTGAACGGAGACATCACTTCTTGTGATATCTTTGATGGCACTTGGGTTGTAGATGAGTCAGACCCCGTTTACAGACCTGGGTCTTGTTCGTACGTCGATGACGCCTTCAATTGTTTCAAGAACGGCCGGCCGGATTCCGATTACCTAAGATTCCGGTGGAAGCCGCAGGGGTGCCAACTTCCAAGGTCCAGTATCTAACTTTGTTCAAGTTTATATAATATTGTCACATAATATTATATGCAGTTATATTTGTGTAGCTATATGAATACATATATGTATGTGTACATGACATATGCATGTATATGGATATAATTATATAGGTTTGATTTGATATGTTATTATTTTTTTATTGTGTTTGTTGAAAAACATAGGTTTGATGGGTTGAAAATGTTGAAGATGCTAAGAGGGAAAAGAGTGGTGTTTGTGGGGGATTCATTGAACAGGAACATGTGGGAATCATTGGTGTGTGCTTTGAGAGAATCATTGGTTGATAAGAGCAGAATCTTTGAAGTTTCAGGTCGGCGCGAATTCAGGACTCAAGGCTTCTATTCTTTCAGATTTCAGGTCGTTTATAGAAGAAGCAGTTGGATCTCTTCATTTTTGTCATTCATTCATTATTATTGGCTCTAGCTGTTCCCTTCCCTTCCCTGACTATATATTTTAATTTTGATTTTTGGCAATTATATATAGGATTATAAATGTTCGATCGACTTCATCAAATCTCCATTCCTTGTTCAAGAATGGAGAATCTCAGACAAGGCCGGAACACATAGAGAAACACTGAGACTGGACATGATACAAGGCACTTCCACTAAGTACCATGATGCTGATATTATTATCTTCAACACAGGCCACTGGTGGACTCACCAGAAAACCTATAGAGGGTATATTCTATCTATATATATATATATATATATATTCATCAATTCATCATTGTGTAAAAATGCAATCCAAATCATTGATCATGTATGTTTAAATTATATATTTTGAGCATCAAATTGATTAATTAGTTTGTGATTAAGCTGGCATTGTTTCCTTGTTTCAGCAACAACTATTTCCAGGAAGGAAGTCATGTGTACAGCAGACTAGAAGTGGCAGAGGCATACGCAAGGGCATTGCGGACATGGGCTCATTGGGTTGATGCTAATATCAACACCACTCGTACGAGGGTATTCTTTCGGGGATATTCAGCTTCTCATTTCAGGTAATCCATCTGCCATGATTCCGCTGTGTTTTGCATGCACTAGTACTACAAGAACAAAGACAATCCACACATGGTTTCAAGTAATCCACTTTGTTTGATTGAATCTGATCTTAATAGATGCATTTTTTGGTGATAATTAAGGCTAGGTTAAGCTGATCTAAGGACCGTGCATCCTGGCGGCTTGATGTGGAAATGTACTTCAGCATACAATTTTTATATGATACAGTTTAGACCTAGTTAATTTGGCAAGGACTTGAATTTTCAACATTGAGGGGTTAATTCACTACCCTTTTTCTGAAGAGCCCAAACTCACCCTGATCACTAGATTTATAACTAATGCTATGAGTTCAGGCTTAGGTAGGATTGATTGAGGCCTTCTTGTTCTGCTAAGCAAAAATTACCTGCTCAATTGTGCAACCCCTATGTGTGAATGCTATAAATTATCTTCTTCATCAGATTGTTTGCTTAAATGTGATTATAGACAAAGATAATTAATAATCATTTCTGTCTGATTTAGAACTTTTAAATATTTTCATTGATTGGTTGTGGAATTGCAGAGGGGGGCAATGGAATTCTGGTGGGAACTGTGATGGTGAGACTCAACCAATAACCAATGACACCTACCTTGCTCCATATCCGTGGATGATGAGGGTCCTGGAATCTGTAATAGCAGAGATGAAGACTCCAGTATTTTATTTGAACATTACAAAAATGACAGGTTACCGAAAAGATGGGCATCCCTCAATTTTCCGGCAATTACAAGCCCAAAGGACTCCTGGTATGATCCAAGATTGCAGCCATTGGTGCCTACCTGGGGTTCCAGACTCTTGGAATGAGCTTCTCTATGCCACTCTGCTAATATCCCACCGAGATTTTTTTACTAGTCACTAGACATTCTGTAAAGTTACTGTAGTACCAACCAGTTTTTGTGCTAGTTATCTGTTCATCTTTGAATTACTCAAGTTGCATTTCTCTCTTTATTCTTGCACTTTATATGTGTGTACGTGAAAATTCATATTTAGTCTTGAGACATTTTAGAGTTATAATTAATTAATTAGCCCACAAAGTTAGGCACATAGTCTCAATTTTTTTTTAATTAATTAACCCAATTAATTAGACATGAATTGTAAATTTAAGTGATACAATTAAGTGTTCAAATAGTTATATTTAAATTTAGAGTCCCATCAATAATACAGCCAAGTACTTAAATAAATCAAAATAATAAGCACAATAATAAAGACTCTATCCAAGTAAGAGAGATACAAATCTTATGTGAAAAACCCTCCTAGAAAATACAACCTACCACTACAGGAGGATGTATTCATTAAGTAAATCAGTCAATACAAGTAACAACAGACCACTGATCACTTACCAAAGAAACACCACATCACTAATTACTAACCTATTACGATGTTTGGTAGACTTACAACTTTAGTTAGCCCTTTGTAAAGTCTTTTACTTAATGTTGTTGTTTGTTAATTGTGCTTTTTAATCATATTTTTCACAGCAACCCACTTCAACTATGATCTGACTATCTGCAGACCCATAAAACCCATGCAGTAGTTCTAGAAGTATCCTCAGAATCTCTTTTAAAAAAAGCCTTCACAGTTACCTCTGTAAAGCAAGGATTATATTGAATCCAAACTCTAAAATTGATGTTCTAGTAACAAGGATTCAAGAGGTTTCAAAATGCTCTATATGGATGGAAGGGATGACGTCTAGAACGCAAAACTCACAAATTCTCTACAAATATTTTTGTCACTTTGTTTAAATAGATTAATCTAAACCTAACTTAATTTGTATTAGGACTGTAGACAACTCATTTTGTGATCTTTGATTATATAAGGGTAAACTATGATTCTGCGATTTCAAGGGCATTTTAGTTACTTTTGCAACCTATTTCAAAAAATCCCTTGGTTAGGGGTAGTTCATAATTTTTAGGAAGTTATTATAATATATCCTACCTGTCACGACCCAAACCTACCCTATGCGGATTAGGGGCTAGTGACCGACATTGTCACTGAGACAGGCCGTACAAAATCAAATGAATCGCACAAGACAGTAATAATTTTTTTTGGCTTTTAAGAAAATGTGGAAGCTACATATATGCAACTCATTTAATATCCAAATCAACTTTAACAGTCATTGCTAAGATTATCTCCAAGTAAAATTTTCATCATCATTAATTTCTACACAATTCTAATTACATCTTACAACATCGCTCTGTCATATGATCTAATAAAATTACAATCCTTACAGGATTTGGTCAAGTTAAGATTCAGGAGTTGTACATCATCAAAGTTTTTCACAACACATCACTAGCTCTATTAGTCACCATCACTATCTTTTCTTCCATATTGTGTTACCTGAAAATTTGTTATAATTCTGGGGTGAGCTAATTTAGCTCAGTAAGTAAATCCTTCACTTTCCCATGGGTTACACAAGGGTGTATAACAAGAGAATAATCATAGGATTTCAAATTCACAGGAATTGGCCAATAGGTCAGAATAACATAGTTCATAAGGAGTTTACAAATGCGATAAGAATGACTAAGAAAGTCAACAAGCACAAATTTATCAACATATAATATTTAGCTATCCAAATCAAAGGGATTCAAATCAAATACAAAAGATAAACCTCATATGCGTATTTATCATTCAAAGAGTGAAATCAACAAGTCAACAAATGGTATGGAATGAAACATATACAAATTGAGTCAAATAGATGCTATCAACAAATAGGGCCCCGGCTACCCCACACAGCACTCATCTAGGTTCACCACTCATCTCTAGGTTCCCCTGAATGGCACCAAGAACTTTTATCATCATATCAAAATGTCGTCATTAGGACAACGTGTTGGGTATCATTCCTAAACACCGACCCGTAGGTCATCAGCATCCAAAAAGTCAAGATAGGCATTGTGACAGACACAGCCCTGGGTACTCATAAGTAATTTTATTAGCAAAATGATTCCATAAGGTATGTGCATATACAAATGTTACAAACGTCCACAACAAAAGGGATCACAAAGACAAGACATAGTCAATGAGTCAAAAGACTCATAGATATTCATAACAAATAGGATCTCAATAATTCATAAATTCCAAAAAATGGAAACAAGATAATCAATGGGTTGTGGACTTAAAGAAATTATTGATGCTTGTTTCAATAAGCAAAGATTGGTAGCTATACAAGTAGGCTACATTGGCAGAGTATAAATCTATATATTAGGGTTCAGGTATACTTATATTGGGTTCTTAGCATTGCATTCCAATACTGGTGCCATAGTAGCTATCCCATAGCCTTGTTCCATTTTTCCATCATTTGGGTGACCCTATAATCATGGATCAAAATATATTATACACTGACTTAGTATTCATTCTAGTTCCAAACATTTTTATTCAACATTTTAAGCTCTTTTGAACTTAGTCTAATCAATTAAGAGATCCTCAAATTCTCAATTTAGGGTTCTTGATGCTTTATATCTTATTTGTTCCTTTAGAGAATAATGGTAATTTACACTTTTCATGTCTCATATTTCTCTGTACACGATTTACGTATTCAAACTTCATTTTTGAGCCTAGTCGGTACTTAAAATATTTACATAGACCTTTTAATTTTATCTATACACTTCTAGTAACTTCCTTAAGTCTTAAGGATGTAATCGTCATTTTTTAGTTTGTTACTAGATTTTATTTTTTCTCAAAAAGACGTCACCATCAGGTCTGGAATATTGAAGATAATCAATTTAGGTTTTTTCAGATCTTAATTTGCACATCTATAGCGTATATTAAGCCTCGGTGTATTTTTATAATTTTACACTTTCATGTGTCCCATTTTTTTGCACTTTTTTTTGCTAAAATGGACTCTACCATTGAGTCTTGAATGTTAAAGGAAGTCAGAATATGTTATGTTTGACATTTAACTAACTTTTGGATCACTAAAGGTACAATGGTAATTTTGACATTTCACGTGTGTATATTTTTAGGACTTTGTTTCATAAAATGGATCTCGCCATTAGGTTTGAAATGTCCCAAAATGTTAAGGTAGGTATTTTCATAGTGATTGGGGTTCAATTGATCACTTAATTAATTATTAGGACATAATTAAAATTGTTCTAGTTTGCCCGTTCATATTTTTTGAGAAATAATTTTGTAAATTGGACTTTGCCATTGAGTCTGAAATACCCAAAAACACTGCTTTAGACTCTTATTTCATTTTAATTGGCCTTCGTTTGGCCTATTTTTGGCTTAAAGGCATTTTAGTAACTTCCCTTTAATTAAAAGGATTTAAAATTAATTTTCTAGGCCATTTCATAATTAATAGAAAGTTTTCAGGGTTAAAATAGAATTTTTGAAACTTAGATAACTGAATCGTACGATCTAAGGGATCAGTGATTGAACTAGCCTGACTTGGTCAAGAACCAATTGGTTCAGCCAGTTGATGACATCATCATTACGTAAGCGTGGCATCAGTCAATGACTTATTAAAATGACACTATTTCAAGAATCCTCTAAATCCAATTACACGGAAGTTAGCCCAGACCCGGTATCCGACCATACTTGACCGGTTGATCGACCAGGTCAACAAAAGCCTCACCGGCACCGATCGCCTTCTTCGGTGACAGTGACCTCCGACGAGTGTTTTTCGACGAAAACTCCGACAGGGTTTGAACCATTGTTTGATGAGGGTTCCATATCCAATGTTGGTTTTTTGATTTGATTGGTTTATAGCCATGAAATAGCGAGTTACAATTGGGCTTCAACGAGGGCCTAACTTTTCGGTGACATCTTTCTTCTCTATTTCGACACATTTTAGTCCCTTTTTTAACCCCATCTTTCTTTATTCAACTTCTGGACCTTGGGGAATCAATCCACATTTATAAAATAGAAAAAATCAAGCTCTAATTCACACTCTTAATTTCTTTCTCCTTCATTGTAAACCGTGATCTCTTGGTGGTTAGTTGACCATTTTTAGTGGTTTAAACTGCATTGTGTCCCATTTTATGTGCTCATGCGAGCTATGGCATTGGTTTGAAGTTTGGTCCATCATAGGTTAAAAACCCAATCTTCTTCCTTTCGGGTCTTGGGTTTTCCTTAGTGTTTCCTAGCTCAAATGACCCCATTTCTTTTCCATTTTCTTTAATTTTCAATATTAGGAGCATGCATGTATATTTTATGTTTCACTAAGCTTAAAAATAGTGAGCTTTATGCTAGTTTTTCCTAGAGAGAGAAAATTGGGTTTTCGGATTACCTTGATTGCAGTCGCTCCCTAGCATTTTGGGCTTGCTTCCGAGCTCCCATGGCCAGTCCAGAGGTCTTTTTATAGCCTTCAGGCATTGCATGCTTCACCATTTTCCTCCTTCCTCATTTCTCTTTTTCTTCTTCTTCTTTCTTTCTCTCTCTCTCTCTAGCCGAAACACATAGGTATGTTGAGTGTAGTATATCACATTTATACACAAACTTGATATATATATATATGGGCAAGTTTTGCATGCAATCCAATTGGTTAGTGATGCTGCACTTTTTGACTTGTAATAAGTGTGGGCTCCGTAACCTGTAGAACACTCAGAAAGACGATCAGAGGACCACCGGATTGGCTCCGGCAGTAGCCGTTCCGATGCTTAAGTAAGTAAACTGAATTGAAAAGACTTTATTGAAAGCCAAAGAATGAGCATGAAAATAAAGCGTACCTTTAGGGTTTGATTTATAGACTGTGGCCTTCCTAAGTTGATTAGGATTCGGAGCCATGAATATAGGGATTTGATCATTGGAGATTGCAGTTACCTTGTGAAGTATTGCATAGAGATAACCATAGATGGTAGTTTCCTTGTTGAAGACTGTTTCCGTGTTGGGGACTGTTTCCTTATTCCCTGCTCGGCAACCGTTAAGGCGGTGACGAGGTCTAGAGTGTTGGTCTGGATCCTGTAATTGACTCTGAGATCCTTATCTGGATATACATGTGCTCTGGAGGCACATGCTCGGCCATTTCCGATCTTTTATCCTGTTCTGAATGTTCGAGCGCTTAGCCATTGGCTAAGCGTGAGCTGAGTTAGCCGAGCGTGAGTCAGATTCATAGTCATACGTGTCAAGTGCTGATTAGCCTGCTCTCTTATGGTATATCAGTTACTCCCCCCCAAGTCCTAGTTTGATGCTAACAAGCAACTAGGGCTAAGCCTTTTTTGGATAGTCATGTATCCTGCCTGTTCGCCTTTCAAGGCGACTGTTAGGGCGTCATTTATTGCGCAGCCGAAGATTGGGTCTTTTCAAGGCCATCATTGTACTAGGCCGATGGTTGGGTTTCTTGAAGTCATCATTGCTCCGAACCGTCATGGTGTTTGGGCTTGGTGGGTCCCTTCTGATAGTGCGCTTATAAATACAGGGTGAGATTTGAAATGACCTTTTCCCCATCATTTTCACTGTGCTAGAAAATCTTGTCCGTCATTGTTGGTTTGTGCGACCTCGAAGAGCACTGGTTTTCTGAGGCTTTGGTCTAGAACAGGTTCGACCAATCTTTCCTCTTCTTTTGTTTGTTCCTCTTTAAGTCCGGGAGTAATGTCTACTCCTCTTGAGTCCTCAAACGTGAGTGAGGGGGCATGAAATCCCTCCGAGATGGCTGTGCTGCCTCTTGTAGAGAATGTAGGTGACCTTGCCCCCAAAGATGCTAGGGAGAGGCCTGTTGAGCCTCCCCCTAGTCCTGAGATTAGGATAGTTGATGCCTTCCTAGAGCCCTGAGATAGGGCTGGGGAAACCTCTGGCAAGTCTTCCCATAGAGAAGAGGGCGAGAGTGCTGTTACTCAAAGCCTACTAAACGAGTGGAGGGTGAAGTATAACTTTCCCCCGAATGTGACCTGCAGAGTACCAAGCCCAATGGATCGTCCTTATGATGTTGAAGCCGGGGAGATATGTGTTTATCTTGCCTGGTTTGAAATGGGTTCGAGACTTCCGTTGCCTAATTTAGTTAGGCAATTCTTCTATTGGTATAAGCTCTGCCCTGCCAACCTTAATCTCAATAGTTGGCGGCAACTTTTAGGGTTTGTAGTGTTCGGACATAAAAATGAGGTAGATGTGTCTATGGATCTGATCCGTAGTAAAATGGATCTGAAGTTTAAGAAGGCAGAAGGCCTTTTTTACATGTCCTTCGAGAAGGGGTTCCGACCCCTGTCCTCCGTTCCCACTTCTAATAAAACGTGGAAGAAATGGTACTTCTTCGTTGGAGGAGGATGGGAGCATGAAGACTTCCAGGATGGTGATGTCTCGCTATTCCCTCGTACCACGTGTCATAAGGGTGAGGCTTATTTCCTTAGCTTTGTTTTAGCTTCGTTGTGCCTTCCGAACTGATAATCTGATATGCCATTTCTTGTTTATGTGCAGTCAAGAGTGCTTGGAGGAGGTCTGAGTTTACCAACGCGCTCCGAGATCAGTACCGTGTGCTGTTTTTGACTTCCAACCGGGCTTACACTGTTATTACTACTTCAGAGAATTTGATGGCTGCTCGTAGTAAAGAGCTCAAGAAAAGGCTGACGTCGAAATGGGCAGAGGCGGAAGCCCAAGCGGCAGGGGAGACTTCCTCCCAAGTTGAGCCTGAGCCTCATCTGTAAGTAAAAAGGAGGAGGTTGATATCTGGCTCTCTCGAGCCAGCTCTTGCCGAGGCCGAGAAGGAGGCGGAACCCGCCATTCCTGTCTCGGCCATTCCTCCTGCCCCTTCCGTTCCTAGCAGAAGGACTAGGAAGGGGAAAGCGCGTGCTGTATCGTCCGAGCCGTCTAATGAGCCGGACTACCAAATTGCCAAGAAGGCTTTTGACCAGATATGGGCCCAGGGCCCTCATCGGTACAAGGGGGATAACCCTGCAAAGTTGTTGAATGAGATGATGAATCTCCAGATGAAGGTAACCTCTGAAGCTTTTCTTGTCCTTTTTGTTTGCTTGTTTGTTCAATCGAATTTGTCTATCTTGCGTTGTGCAGAGTATGCACAGTTTAGCAGCTCTGATGGTGACTCCCATGAGCCTCGAGGAGGCTGATAAGCTGAAGGCCGACCTGGATGAAGCGAGGTTGGAGCTTGGAACAGCTCAATCCAAGGTTCAGGCCGCCGAGGAGAGTCTAAAGGAAGCTAGCACCAATCTTGCTATGGCAGAGTCTGAAAGGGACATCTATGCTCGGCAGGTTGCAGGACTTCAGGCGGAGCTGGTCGACCTCCGAAGTACCTTTGATCAGAAGGTTCAGGAGGCAGTTGACCATGCCAAGACTGAGACTGAGACAGAATTGAGAGAGGAAGTTGACTAAATGGGTGATGACCTGATCCGGTTTGGTTTTGAGAGCTTCCGAACTAGATTTCTGGCTAAGTTCCCAGATTTTGACTGTCGTCAATCATTGCTCCTGAACGTGCCTTATTTGGTGCTGACCCGACTAAGAAGGCTGCGGCTACCGACCTCCCTTTGAAGGATCCTGGCCCTTCGGATAAGGCTTGAGGCTTTATCAGCTTTTATTTTTCTTTGTTTTTACCAGTCCTTTTTTGATATAATGAAATACTTTCTTGATCAGTAAAATTGACTTTTCTTCAAATTCTTCTTGGGTTATTGCCTTCTGTAAAATTTGTTACGAGTATAGCTGTTCTGAGCCCATTGCGTGTCAGATCAACTGTCCACTAGTTTAATAGTTGTCTTCCGAGCTTCGATACTTGTAACTGAATAGTGAATGCAGATTAACTTCGACTGTCTCATCATAATAGGATAAGAAAACAAACATAATCAGATAAATAGAGTTCAATATTGATTTTGTATCACACAGAGTGAGAGTAAACTCTGCAGAGTTTTGAAGTAGACTGCTCTGAGCCAAAGACTTGTGAAGATAACTAGGCAGCTTGTGCCCATCATTACAATGACCGACACTGCTGTTTCTGAGCCCTTAGGATCAGGATATATCAGAGCTGTTGGCATTTGTCGTATGAATGGCCTGTCATAAAATAGATAAGACTGGAGGGTCTGTATACCGGATAGGAGGCTCGTACATTTAGACTTTGCCCTCCCTTCTTTACTAATTCAGAAGCTTCAGTGTTGGACTGTGGTTTTTTATTTAAAGAGCTCTGTACCCTGTCTCTTGGTATATCAAAGAGGCAGGTTTAATGCACCGTTTATTTATTCAATTGTCGTTTGGGATTTCGAGGCCAACCTCTCTTTTAACCGTTGCGACGGTTCAGTTGGGTGTCTTTTGGACTTCAAGGATCTATATATATGGAAACGAGGGCAAATGGTTGAGCCCAACCCTCTTGTTCCCAAATTGTTCCCTCGTAAGAGAGACTTTAGATGTTGCCGGAAATTTGTCGTTCGCCCGGAGATGATTGACGATTCTTCGTCTGAGTTAGGAATGATTAAACTATGGCCGAGAGTTAACCTTCCCCTTGATTCAGTCTCCAAGGAAGGATTAAAGGAGGCACAAGTCGTCTTGTCCATCTTGGCATCTGGTCGAGATTCCTCTGATTGGTGGTGGACCCTCCTTGATTCAACCGAGGCTTGGAGCGTTGGTGATGAAGACGAAGGTGGGATGCCTCCTTCTCTTCGTGTCTTGGCAAAGACCCTTGCCCAAATCGGCTGGGGTGTGACAACTGCTTTGAGGGAGATGAATGGAGATCCCCTGAGGCCCAGAGCCCTCATCATCCGTTAGTCTTGAGATCAATGATAGTGATGATGAAATGGCCTGGGCGCTTTTTGATGCAGATTGGGGTTCAGGGTTCCTTCCTTTCAAGTGGAGCCAACGACGGTGGTAATGGAAGTTTGGATCCTGTGCCCTTTTATCATCCGAGACAGAAAGGCATGATGTTGCAGATCGTAGTGATGTAGTAGCTTCTGTAGTAGTCTATGTAATGAGGACTTTGTTGTAGCCTCTGTTTTATTTCCAATCTTTTGTACCGATGTAAATTTTTATAAATCATCAATAAAATTATTCTTTTTCCTCAATTCTGATGTTCCTTTCTGTTTGATTGTGCTTTTCTGAGGTAGAACACCCTCTTGTGCACTTTTGATAAATAACTCGTCTGTATGTCTTGAGAGTAGATCAAAGAAACTTTGTACAAAACTTGAAGTCTTGAACCAACATTCTTTAAATCTGCTCGGCACTTGTACTGCTTGTTGCTTGTTGGTAGATAATCTAAGTATCAGCTTTGAGGAGTTCCGATCTGGGAGACTTGTGTGGATTTTTGGTTGAAGATGCTTAGAACTTCTGCCTTTTGACGGACTGGATCATAGAGTCTGTATATTGAAGATGAGCCAGGCTCGGAAGGCCTGTGCATTAGGGATGGACCAGGCTCTGGAGGCCTGTGCATTAAAAGATGGACCAAGTAATTAAGACTTGTTCATTATGGACCAAGCTCTAGAAGCCTGTGCATTATAGATGGACCAAGTACTCAGACTTGTACATTATGGACCAGGCTCTAGAGGCCTGAGCATTATAGATGGACCAAGTACTAAGACTTGTACATTATGGACCAGGCTCTAGAGGCCTGTGCATTATAGCTGGAGCAAGTACTAAGACTTGTACATTATGGACCAGGCTTTAGAGGCCTATGCATTTTAGATGGACCAAGTACTAAGACTTGTACATTATGGACCAGGCTCTAGAAGCCTGTGCATTATAGATGGACCAAGTACTGAGACTTGTACATTATGGACCAGGCTCTGGAGGCCTGTGCATTATAGATGTACCAAATACTGAGACTTGTACATTATGGACCAGGCTCTACAGGCCTGTGCATTAGAGATGGACCAAGTACTGAGACTTGTACATTATGGACCAGGCTCTAGAGGCCTGTGCATTATAGATGGACCAAGTACTGAGACTTGTACATTATGGACCAGGCTCTGGAGACCTGTGCATTATAGATGGACCAAGTACTGAGATTTGTACATTATGGACCAGGCTCTAGAGGCCTGTGCATTATAGATGGACCAAGTACTGAGACTTGTACATTACGGACCAGGCTCTAGAGGCCTGTGCATTATAGATGGACCAAGTACTGAGACTTGTACATTACGGACCAGGCTCTAGAGGCTTGTGCATTATAGATGGACCAAGTACTGAGACTTGTACATTATGGACCAGGCTCTAGAGGCCTGTGCATTAGAGATGGACCAAGTACTGAGACTTGTACATTATGGACCAGGCTCTGGAGGCCTGTGCATTAAAGATGGACCAAGTACTCAGACTTGTACATTATGGACCAGGCTCTAGAGGCCTGTGCATTAAAAGATGGACCAAGTACTTAAGACTTGTTCATTATGGACTAGGCTCTAGAGGCCTGTGCATTATAGATGGACCAAGTACTAAGACTTGTACATTATGGACCAGGCTCTGGAGGCCTGTGCATTATAGATGGACCAAGTACTAAGACTTGTACATTATGGACCAGGCTCTAGAGGCCTGTGCATTATAGCTGGACCAAGTACTAAGACTTGTACATTATGGACCAGGCTCTGGAGGCCTGTGCATTATAGATGGACCAAGTACTGAGACTTGTACATTATGGACCGGGCTCTAGAGGCCTGTGCATTAGAGATGGATCAAGTACTAAGACTTGTACATTATGGACCAGGCTTTGGAGGCCTGTGCATTATAGATGGACCAAGTACTAAGACTTGTACATTATGGACCAGGCTCTGGAGGTCTGTGCATTAAAAGATGGACATTTCTTGGAAGAATTAAAAGGAAAGAAACATCTCATATTGGTAATACTTCGGTAAATGTTCCACATTCCACGGCCTAGGAATAGGCTTCCCAGTCATGTCTTCTAACCAGTAGGTGGTAGGCCTAACAACCTTCATTACTTTGTAGGGGCCTTCCCAGTTTGGTGACAACTTTCCCATAGTGGGATCCTTGGTGTTTTGAAAGACCCTTCTTAAGACAAAGTCTCCGACTTGAAAGCTGACCGTCTTGAGTCCTACCTTGGATTTGTCGACCATTCTCTATTGATAGGCTTCCATCCTGATGCTGGCTTGATCCCTTCTTTCTTCAAGCAAATCCAAATTTTCCACCAACTGCTGATCATTGGATTCTTGCTCAAAGGCTTCAGTCCTCAGGGTTGGCATACCGATCTTAACTGGAATTACTGCCTCTGTACCATAGGCCAGTGAGAAGGGAGTTTCAGAGGTGGGCATTCTTCTGGTTGTTCTGTAAGAGCAAAGAACTCCAGGGAGTTCCTCTGCCCACTTTCTTTTGGCCTGTTCCAACCTTTTCTTTAATCCATCAAGGATCGTTCGGTTGGTGACCTCTGCTTTTCCATTCGCTTGTGGATGGCCTAGGGAGGCAAAGTGTTGCCTAATGTTGAGGTTTTCACAAAATTTCTTGAAGCCTTTACCCGTGAACTGCGTCCCATTGTCAGAGATAATCACACGTGGTATACCGAACCTGCAAACAATGTTCTTCCAAGTGAAGCTCTCAACTTCCTTTTTTGTGATATGTGTTAGAGGTTCAGCTTCGGCCCACTTAGAGAAGTAGTCGATGGCTACCAAGAGATAC
This sequence comes from Nyssa sinensis, assembly GCA_008638375.1. Lineage (NCBI taxonomy): Eukaryota > Viridiplantae > Streptophyta > Magnoliopsida > Cornales > Nyssaceae > Nyssa > Nyssa sinensis. The sequence goes on along the minus strand of CM018043.1, from coordinate 36,490,520 downwards.
TTCCTGTTTGGTGGTGCCTTTGGTAATGGACCCACGATGCCATCCCCCACTGAGTAAAGGGCCAAGGACTTTGAATCGGGATGAGCTCGTGATGAGGCTGGTGTTGATATGGGGCAAACCTTTGGCATTTGTCGCACTTCTGGACATACTCCTTAGCCTGCCTTAGCATGTTTGGCTAGTAATAGCCCTGGGACAGAGCTCGGTGAGCTATAGTTCTGCCTCCATTATGATTCCCACAAATCCCTTCGTGTATTTCAGCCAAGACATATTGTGATTCTTCTGGAGCTAAGCATTTTAATAGAGGTTGAGAATACGACCTTCTGTATAGCTTGTTGTTCAGGATCAGGTACCGAGCCGCTCTGATTCGGATTCTCCTAGCTTTGTTTTTGTCTTCTGGGAGGAGCCCGGATTGTAGGTACTGGAGGATTGGAGTCATCCAATTCTGGGGCTGTTCAGTAATTTGAGCAACTTGGGCTTTCTCTATGCTAGGTCCTGGCTAATAAGAGATTTTTACTGTGGAGTTTGCTTCAGACTTTATGTAATATCCCGACCCGGGATACCGGGTCACATGGCACGTATTACGAGGAAAAGAAATTATATATATAATTAATTAATTATTAAATTAATTAATTAATTATAGGAAAATGTATAATTATATGTATTAGTTATATATATATGTGTATATATATATTAAATGAAAGAAATGTGAATAAGTTAAAAAGTAAAAAGGTGACCAAGTGTGAAGGTGTGTGTGTGTCGGTTGTGTGTGTGTGTTCTCATGTGTGAGTGTGTGTCTTGTATATATATGTGTATATGTATATATATGTATATAATATATGTAAAATATCTTATGTAAAATTAAATGCAAAGAAGAAAAGAGAAAAGTTAAAATTTATGAGATGGGAGAGCTGTGTAGGGCTAGAATTCAGAATGTAGAGAGAGAGAGAGATAGCTGTAGAGAGAGAGAGAACATGAAGAGAGAGAGAGGTCGGCTACCTTGCTTTAAAAGCTAAACATGCAATGGATGCTGATCTCTTGCAAAAGAAACCAAAAGAAGAAGAACTGAGGAGATAGAAGAAGAGTTTGGAGCAAGAAAGAAAGAGAAAACAGTGGTGAAAGGTGAGAAAAACTCAAGCTTCCACTTTTTCTCTCTCTAAAATTTCTCCATGTATAATCTGTTTTTAAGCTTTTATATTGTACATATGACATGGAAAACATGTTTAGATCAGTTTAAGAATGGATTTTGAGCTTCAAAATACATAAAAACACAGAACCCAGTTGAGACAGCCATTAAAGACCTTGCCCATGGCAGGTCTGAACCGAGTTCCTTTAAACTTGTCTTGGCTTATCAAGGCTTCAAGAAGAAGTCATGAGGGTTTTAAAAACCATCAAACGCGACCAAAAATCATAAGCAAAGGCCCCCAAATATTGAGTTGCAGATTTCGGGTGTAAAATTCAACCCTTAAAACCTTGTGTTAACTCGATGTTTAAGAACGATATATGAATCCCCATGAAGAGGGGATCATAACAAACGAAACCTCATGCATTTTGGTTAAAAAACGAGCATGAACAACCGAAATAACAGTTCGGATTATCCACCTCAAAACCGAACACATGCGAGAGTTTTAAACTCCAAAACGAATGCCAATCTACTCGTTTGTGTCTTAGGATTAAATTGGGACCAAAACAGTAGTGAATGGCTGAGTAGAAATGCACGAAATAGAAGAAAAAGGGAGACTGAAACTAGGGTTTTTCAGTCGGTGGAGTGGGGAAGATGAAGACGAGTCAACTCGTTTTAAAAATGGGGCTAAGTTGACTCGGACAGGTGGCAGCCTCTGGGCTTGCCACCGATTAATTAAAACGCCACCGTTTTGATTGTCGGTTGATTTAAAAAGAGACCTAGGGCTGACGTCATGATGACGTCAGCCACACGTAATAAACCGGATAGACCGGTTGGGTAACCACTGAACCAGACCGGTTCACTTATATTTGGACCAAACCCACTGGTTTTCTGTTTTAACTAAAATGAAATAAACCAAACCTTTGGTTAATTACGGATTGACCCCAACTGTTTTGGGGAATTCTACTGTGGCCCAGATTTTGGGAATTTTGTACAAATACACCCCTGGGAAAATATTTAAATAATTAAATAATTAATTTAATTATTTAATAAATAAGGTTAAATTACTATTTTGCCCTTGTGGCATAAATAGAGCAAACGAAGTCCAAATTAAATATATGAATAGTGTAATTTTACTATTTTGGACATTCTGAGATCAATGGTAGGGTCGGTTTTACGAGACGGAGCCCAGAAAAATAAATACAGGTAAGGGGTAAATGACCAAAATACCCCTGACCCAAACTTTACAAGTTATTAGTGTATTCTTACTATCTTGGACCTTCTGAGTCCAATGGTGAGGTCCACAACACGAAATGGAGTCCCAAAAAATAAAGACACGTAAAGGGGTAAAAAGACCAAAATACTCCTGGTACCCCTAAAGCCGAAATGAGATCAGAAAAGGTCTAAATTAACTTTCTTTGACATCCCGGACTCAAAAATGGAGTCCAAATTACAAAACAGAGTACAGAAAAATGTGACACGTAAAACGATAAAATGACCATTTTGTCCTTTTACATATAACAGTCTGAATTAAATATTAGGAAAGCCTAAACCGACTTTCTTCGACGCTCCGGACTCAATGGTAGAGTCTATTTGACCAAAAGAAATGTCTAAAATAAAAAGACATAAAATTTGATGAATAGCATCTGTTAGATGACTATGAACTAAAACAATGCCAAAGTACTAATACTAAGGCAAGTACGAGAAACGAAATACGAAAAGACACGACACGTAAACATGTCAAATAAATAACTTTAAATTAAAGTTAATGGAACTCCCAGAAGAGTATAAATTGGAATAAATTCAATTTCTAACACGTTAAATTATGTCATAGGTTACAAGTACGAGTTAAATTAAGTACCTATGAAATTGTGAAATCGTTTTAGGATCTACTACGGTTTAAGCATAAGTTAAGGAATATCGAGATGATATTTCAATGAATGTGAAGTTGATGAGATGTTTATAAATTGTTCTTAGGAACTACAAGGAAGTGGGAAGGCGCAATTTAGCCCTAACCCTAAAGAATCAAGGTGAGTAACCCTGTGTTTGAATTGGAGATTTAACTCCATGGATTTGAAAAAGTTTTAAGTTCAAAGATATGAAGTATTTGAAGTTTCAAATTGAGTATTTACATGATTCAGCTTTTAATAGTACTGTTTTATAACTCTATATGACATGCTCAGTGATTGGTATTTATCATAGTTTTCTTAAAACATATTTCAGCATGTCTAAAGTTTTAAATGCCAAATTATGTTAAATATCCTGAATTTGATAGTTACAAGTATTTGAAGTCCTATTGTAGAAATTATACATTTCATGTATTAAATATTCATGAAGTATCTATTGAAGAAGTTATGTGATAAATGTTTTATACATTTCATGTTTTAATTATTCATGAAAGTATCTATTGAAGAAGTTATGTGATAAATGTTTTACAAGATAAACGGTACTAAGTACCACCCTATGTGATGTTGAAATCCTTCGGGATTCAACAGTAAATGCCCGGTAGCAGGATCTAATCCCCCAGGCAAATGAGATCGACAGTATTGGCAGTAAAATGGGAGTCTGGTTCGAAACAGATTTCACCTAATTAAAGAGAAAAGATGACAAGTGATTTTGGAAATGAAAGCAGGTTTTACCCTCATTTTCAAATACATATTGATGTGATTTAAAGTTATATACTTTATCTGATGAAGTATGAGTTTTGCTTGAATATCTTAAATGTTTTCAAGCCATTTGAAATGCATATGTTTGAGTTATATACTCTATTTATCAAAGTACGAGTTTTGCTTGAATATCTTAAATGTTTTCAAGCCATTTGAAATGCATATGTTTTGAGTTATATACTCTATTTATCGAAGTACGAGCTTAGCTTGAATACTTTAAATGTTTCAAAGCTATTTATTTGAAATGCATATGTTCGAGTTTCACACTCCATTTGACAAGTATAAGTATAGCTTGAATACTTAAAATGTTTCAAAGCTATTTGTTTTAAGAATGCATGTACCTTGTATTCTAAATTGTATAAGCAATTGGCAGTGAATGTTTTACACTCTTATGTACAAAAAAACCACTGCTAATTGGAAACCCCATGACGAACACTGGAATTGCTCACAAGCTTAGATTAGCTTACCCGGACTTTGTTCGGACCCCCCCTTTCAGGTGATGCAGCAGACAGGGTCTTAAGGACAACGACGATGAGTCTAGCTGATTTTGGAAGGATATGATTAAATAGTTTCTTTTGAAGAACCTATGAACATTAGTAGTATGTTTTGTATTAATAGACAGAGTAAGAATATGTAATAGGCCCTCAGGGCAATCGAATATGTACTGTATTAGTGTATGAAGTCTTTAAGTTTAGTTATACTCTGAATGTGTAACCATGTATGCTATGTATGGAAACAGCAGTATCGGACGGATGTGCCTAATTTAAAAAAATGAGAAAAGAAAAGAAAAAGTTTTTCACGCTTCCGCAATCATGTGTAGCACATCTATTCGGTACCGCTGCAGATGCGAGCCTTGTCTCGGGGCCTTCGGGTCTCGGGGCGGCGATCGCGATCCTGTAATCCGCAGAGGGTGGGTTTCGGGTCGTGACACTTTAGGCGGGACGCCATGTTAGCCAAAGCATCTGCTCTGCAGTTCTAGCTTCTTTCAATTTTCTGGATAGTGAATGTCTGGAAGGAATGCTTCAAGTGGTTCACCAGTTCGGAGTACCGGAGCATCCTATCATCTTTAATGGCGAATTCTTCCAAGACTTGGCTTACCACCAATTGGGAGTCTGAGAAGACTTTGAGGTTCTGAACCTCACACTCCTGGGCCAACTTGATGCCTAAGATTAGGGCTTCATATTCTGCTTCATTGTTCGAAGCTTTGAATCCCAAGCTGACTGCTTTTTCTGACGTAAGCCCATCAGGGGTCTATAGCACCAGGCCTACTCCCGAGCCTTGATCGGTTGACGATCCATCGATGTAGAGCAGCCAGGTTCCTGAAGTTTTGATGAGCTGTGCCTTGTCTTGAAATGCTGGGGTGAACTCGGCAACAAAATCAGCTAAAGCCTGCCCTTTGATGGAGCTTCGAGGCACATATGATATGTCGAATTTCCCTAACTCCACAGACCACTTTACTAATCTTCCCGATACCTCAGGTTTCCTCAGTATTGACTTTAGAGGATAGGCAGTTGGGATTTCAATTGGATGGGCTTGGAAATAAGGTCGGAGTTTTCGAGCTGATATGACCAAGGCATAGGCTAGCTTTTCTACTTCTGGATATCTTTTTTCCGTGTCAAGTAGTGCCCTATTGACATAGAATATGGGCCTCTGTACTCCTCTGTCCTGTCTGACTAATGCGGAGCTGACCGCGTTTTCAGAGACTGCAAGGTACAACAGTAGCTTTTCTCCCTGTACTGGTTTTGACAGAAGCTCTGGAGAGGCTAGATACTCCTTCAGTTCTTAAAAGTTTTCTCGCATTCTTCTGTCCACTGCAAAGCTTTGTTGCCCTTCAGAGCTTTGAAGAAAGGTAGGCAGCGATCAGTAGATTTGGAGATAAATCTGCTCAGTGCCGCGATTCTACCGTTTAGTGCCTGAATGTCTTTTCTGGTTTTTGGTGACCTCAGTCCAATCAGAGCTTAGATCTGAGTGGGGTCTGCTTCGATACCCCTCTGAAAGACAATGTATCCCAAGAATTTTCCCTTCGTAACCCCGAAGGTACATTTCGAGGGGTTGAGCTTCATCTTGTGCTGTTTGAGGATATCGAAGGTCTGGGCTAAGTGCTGGAGGTGACTACCTTTCTGCTGACTTTTGACCAGCATGTCATCGATGTATACCTCCATAGTACTGCCGAGTAGTGGACTGAACATCTTGTTCACCAACCGTTGATAAGTGGCTCCAGTGTTCTTTAAACCGAAAGGCATTACTCTGTAACAGTAGAAACCTTGTTCGGTTATGAAGGCTGTCTTCTCTTGGTTTGGAGGGTACATCTGAATTTGATTATACCTAGAGTAGGCATCCATGAAGCTCATGAGCTCGTGCCCCGCAGTGGCGTCAACCAGTTGATCTATCCTCCGTAGTGGAAAGCTGTCTTTGAGGCACGCCTTATTTAGGTCTGTATAGTCAACGCAGACTCTCCACTTACCATTTTTCTTCTTGACCAGGACGGTATTGGCTAGCCACTCGGGATAGAACACTTCTCGTATCATCCTAGCTTCAAGCAGCCTCTGAACTTCTTCATTTATAATCCTATGCCGTTCAGGAGCAATCGGTCTTCTCTTCTGTCTGACTGGTGGGTGATCTGGATCTACCATCAGCTTATGAGTTATGAGGTCAGGATCTATACCCTCCATGTCCTTGGATTCCCAAGCAAATATAGAGAGGTTGTTTTTTAAAAACCTGACAATCTTCTCCTGCTCGGTGTGCGTCAGATCTGGGTCGATGTATAAATAACGCCCCTCTAATTCTGAACTGACCAACACTTTGATGGGTTCGCCGACAGGTTTGGCTCGGCTGTCTCGTCCCCTTGGGCTCAAGGGTTCTTCAATGCTGGATGAGCAACCTTCCACCTCGGGAGTGTGGGTGAGAACTGGAACTGCACAGTCCCGAATGTACTGTAATTGCTATTTGGTGGCCTTCTCCTTGAGTGCAATAGCATGGCACTCCCGGGAGGTTGGCTGACACCCTCTGACAGAGTGAACGTTCTGGTTGTGGACATACTTCAGACACCGATGGAGGGTCGAGGTGAATGCTCCTATCTGGTGCAACCAAGGTCTCCCGATTATGACGTTATAGGGAGATTTCATATTCAACACCATGTACTCCGAGATGGTGGTCTTTTGCCCTTCACCCTCTCTTATAGTAGTAGGAAGGTCGATTCTCCCCAAGGGAGTGCTGAGATTGCCATAAAAAGCTGCCATTACGGCAGTGGTGGGCTTGACGTTGTCGTGGTCCATTCCCATCTGTTTAAGTGGCTTATGGAATAGTATATTGACGGAGCTGCCAGTATCGACCAAGACTCTCCTGATCTCGAAATTGGCAATTTTGAGAGTGATGACGAGGGCATCACTGTGAGGGCAGTGTACCCCCACTAGGTCCTATTCGGTGAATTGGATCTTCGGTGCTGGCTTGAGTCTCTTTTCAACGTTGGAGATCTGCAATACGTTCGGGGCAGCTCTGGCCTTCCGAGCATATCTCTTTCTTGTCCTGTTGGACATTTCTGTAATAGGGGAGTCAGCATGGAGGACGTAGATGACATAGTTGTTCTGCCTCTGAGGCTCGTTTCGTCCTTCCCTATGCTCCTGCCTCTGCTGGGGCCTTTGGTCTGGCCGTTGTTGAGGCTTGTCTTCTTGGGGGTTCTTCCTTCCGTCTTGCTTGACGAACTCCCGAAGACGCCCCTTCTTTATGAGTTGTTCTATCTCATACCGGAGGGTCCTGCATGAGTTAGTCGTATGTCTATGATCTTTATGGAAATTACAGTACTTACTTTGGTCCCGAAGACTGGGATCTCCTTTGATTAGTTCCGGCCACCTCAGGTTCTCCCGATCTCGAATCTGCCGGACTACCTAGTTCGATGTAGTGTTCAAAGGAGTGAAGTTAGTGAACTCCCTTGGTCCGGAATTGGACACAGCTCTGGGTGCTGTTCTCTTCTCTGGGTTCCTGGCCCTCTTCTTGCTGGAGTCTCTTCTGTGGTCTTCCTTCTTGTGATCCTCCCTCTTTGGATTATCCCTCTGGGTCTGATCTTTGCCCTTTTGGGATGTGCGGTTGGCTTCTTCCAGGTTGATATATTTCCTGGCTCAATCCATTAGTGCCGCCATGTCTGCTGGAGGGCTCTTTGTCAAGGAGTCTCTGAAGCCACCGTGAGCAAGTCCAGCAGTTAAGGCAGCCACAAGGAATTTTGGGCTGCAGTCAATGATCTCAGTGAGTTCGGCATTGAAGCGAGCAATGTAGGCTCTGAGGGACTCTTCCTTAGTCTGCTTGACATTTAACAGGAATTCCGATCCCCTTCTGAGCCTTCTGCTGGTCATAAACCTGTCCAGGAATTATCTACCGAGCTCATAGAAGCTGGTAATCGAGTTCGGAGGGAGGTTATGGAACCATTTTAGAGCAGTTCCCTTCAAGCTAGTGATGAAAGTTCGGCACATGAAAGCGTCAGAGGCCCCGTGGAGGGCCATCGTATGCTGGTAGTGTGAGAGATGATCTCCTGGATCTCTAGACCCATCATACAGGGTGAACTTGGGCACCATGAACTTTCTGGGCCTTTCTTCTAACATGATGGCGTGAGTGAATAGGGTGGCCAGTCTTCCGAGCAGCCTGGCCAACTTGTCTTGCTCTAGAGGGTTCTGGGCACCTCTCAAAGCAATTGTTCGGTCCATGGACTCGGCAATTTCTTCTACCCTCCGCGGGTCTCTGAGTCTGACATCTTGTGAACCCTGCCTGACAGCCTCGACTTCAGGGTAGTAGGGTTGAGTACGTTCCTTGGACGGAAGAGGGTTCCGAACCGGAGGGATTGGTGCTGCATGGGGATGAGGCTCCTGTGGTGCCGGATGTGCTCCCGAAGCCCTTGGAGTTGGGGCTCGAGTAGTGCTCCGATAATGGACGTTAGGGACGAAGGCTGATGTTCCCCAGCCTGGAGCTGTTGACGGTTGTGGATCTCTTCCAACGCGGGCAACACCCTGGGGGTGCCCAGGCTGGTTATTTGGAACCTGCTCGTGGGGCTCTTCATTCTCAGTGTTAATAGAGGGTTGTGTTCCGCAGCAATGTTGACCGGTGGGTTACGAGGGCTCATCCCTTGATTCTGTGTGAGCGTTGCCAGTGTTCTAGTAATGGCAAGCAACTGTTCTTGCACCAGTTCATTGTGTCGTTTGATCAATTCGATCTCTTGTCGCATGGGATCAATCGTTGGCCCCCTTGCTCATGGAGCAGACGGCCAACGTTGAGAGCTTTGCGGATTCTAAGGTATTCTGTCGCGGTCGGAGATTTGGGGCCATAGTTTTCTGGTGAGGAAAGAGATGAGTTTGTGAATAGAGCACTTGGAGATTAGTCGTTCCCACAGACGGCGTCAAACTGATGCTGCACTTTTTGACTCGGAATAAGTGTGGGCTCCGTGACCTGTAGAACACTCAGAAAGACGATCAGAGGACCACCGGATTGGCTCCGACGGTAGCCGCTCCGATGCTTAAGTAAGTAAACTGAATTGAAAAGACTGTATTGAAAGCCAAAGAATGAGCATGAAAATAAAGCGTACCTTTAGGGTTTGATTTATAGACCGTGGCCTTCCTAAGTTGATTAGGATTCGGAGCCATGAATATAGGGATTTGATCATCGGAGATTGCAGTTACCTTGTGGAGTTTTGCATAGAGATAACCATAGATGGTAGTTTCCTTGTTGAAGACTGTTTTCGTGTTGGGGACTGTTTCCTTATTCCCTGCTCGGCAACCGTTAAGGCGGTGACGAGGTCTGGAGTGTTGGTCTGGATCCTGTAATTGACTCTGAGATCCTTATCTGGATATACATGTGCTCTAGAGGCATATGCTCGGCCACTTCCGATCTTTTATCCTATTCTGAATGTTCGAGCGCTTAGCCATTGGCTGAGCGTGAGCTGAGTTAGCCGAGCGTGAGTCGGATTCATAGTCATACGTGTCAAGTGCTGATTGGCCTGCTCTTTTATGGTATATCAGTTGGAATTAAGGTGTTGTAGGGTGATGGCACGTGTCTCATTTTTCTGAATTTCCCTACATACCTTCATGTTATATACTTTTCATGTGGCTGATATAGCACAAAAGTGCTTATAGCCTAGTTAGTTATTCTTTTTGGTATAAGTTATTCCTTATTTTTTGGTCTTGGTTCAAAACTTCGTAGGAGCCTTTTTAAGGCTCTTTTTTCTCCATTTTCCTTTATGTATGCATTATATTGAATGTTAAAGTATTTTATTTATTCCCAAACTTTGCATTTTAAATCTCACAAAAGTCTCTTATAATTTTTGCAAAACTTTTTGATTAAGCATACTTTGTCTATATATTACTTGTCTTGCCTTGGTGTATTTCATGCACTAATCTTTCAAAATTATCATGTGTTAGTCCTCGATTAATGCCAAACGTAATTTTTCATCAAGTTATGATCGTCGTCATTAAATCACTTTCTTAAAATTGATGATCTCCAATCCATAGCTAATTGCTCGCATTTATACATTTGTCTCCATATTCATAGACTATTAGTTTTAAGTAGAATTTGTCTATGATTATTAAGAAAGTTATCTTATAATAATTATCATTATGCTTAATTGCTTCACTTAATTGGGTCAGGATATTATACTACCTAAGGGTATTTTAGTAATTTTTGCACATTTTGACCCCTAAGGACATTCTCGTAATTTTGCACATCTTTGGATCTCAAGGGCATTATGGTAATTTCAAGTGTTTCCCTATCCTTTAGGGGTAATTTGGTAACTTCTAGAGATTTTTCACTTTCTAGGGGTATTTTGATAATTTTGCCACCATTTTCCCCTTAATAGGACATTTTGGTAATTTTGGCACAGTCTTGCCCCTAGTAGGCCCTTCGATTATCTAAAGGGCATTACTATAATTTTTATGATATTTTACCCCTTTAGGGCCAATTTTGTAATTTCATCCTTTTAAGGATAACTTGGACACTTTTTTATTCCTTGGGGGGTTGGTCTAGAGATTCTCTACCAAATTGGGGGCAATTTGGTAATCCTAACTAATAATTCTCATTTTATTTTTAGGATTTATCATTTTCATTTTAAGATTTATCATGTGTTAAATGATATTTATCTTAAATCTCATTAGTACATTAGGTGTCATTTTGGTTGTAATTGATCTGTGAATGGTTGACATTCATGTGATTGGTCCACCTTGTTTGGGGTTTTTCATCGGTCATTTAATGTTAGGTGCATTGTGATTGGCCAACAAATTATAAACAATCACATGATTAGTCCACATTATTAGAATTATATATATATATATATATATATATTATAAACACATTTATTATATATATAGGATATAGATAGCGTTTGGGTGGTTAGGAACTTTCTCTTTAATTATCTCATTTTTAAAAGTTTAATTAGATTTAAACTTTTATTTTTCTAGTGTCTCAATGATTCATCATGATAGACATTAATCTCATTGGTTAGGAAATCATTTTCATTTTTTATTTTTAATTTTAACTTATTAATTAGAATAATTATTCTACTTTCTTTATATTCAAGTAATTGTCATTTAAGACTTGATCTCAACCTTTCATCTGTGAAATTCATTTTGGGCCATTAGGTCAAGTCTACCATTTTTTCCTATAAATAGACCCATTTGGCCACCATTTCAGATCTTAATTAGCCTTTCTATGGCTTACTTTAGGTATAGGGGCCTTTTCATAATTTTATACTTTCATGCAGAACCATGTTCGGGTACTCGGATACTCAATTAAACCTTATCATTAGGTCCAGAGCATCCAACAATGTTAAGTTTTTTCCTTTCTAATTTTTCTTAGTCAGTTTGGTAGCCCATACATCATTAAGGGTAGTTTGAGAATTACACATTTCTATGTGTTTGTATTTTTGATACCTCGTTTGACGAAATGGATGCCACTGTTAATTCTAAAATGCCGGAAAACCTTAGGGTAGGTACCTTCATAGTCATTTGTGTTCATTTGGTAGTCAAATTAATATAATAAGATATATTTAGAATTAGTTCAATTTGTCTATTCATATATTTTGGGGTCTGATTTCCCAAATCAAGCTCCGCTATTGAGTCTGAAATGCTAAAAAATATTGAGTTAGACTCTTCTTACATTTTAATTGGCCTTTGTTACATTGTATTTAGGCCTAGGGTAAAATGGTAATTTTACCTATTTAATTAAGGGCTTAAAAATAGTTATTAATTATTTTTCTGGGTCTTAATGAAATTTATATAAACTTTGTGGTTAAATTATGAATATAAGGTGTTCCAGTTCAGTTTGTTATGCCACTATTAAGAGCCAACCAGCTTGGTCACAACTCAACTGAACCGTGGCTAAACCTATGAAAACCAACCGGTCTGAGCCGATTCATTGCGTCAGCAGTGCATCAGTGCAACATCATCAACTAAAACCAAAATGACATCGTGTAATGTATGCTATGATCCATTTTTTTACGCGGGCAACCCGAGCCTACTTGAAACCTAATTCAACCCGTTCACCAACCTGGTCTAGGTTGACTTGTCTAAAGAGGAACTCGTCGGCACCGATCACCTTCTCTAACTACGGTGACCTTTTTTCCAGCGATAGGTGTTAATGTTTTTGGACCATTTTTTTTTTTGTAGATTCCATTTCTAGTGTCTAATCTACATTTGGAATAGAGCTTGCCTATCAAAAGTGAGGTTATAGTCGGCGCTCTAGCGGAGCCTAACTTTTCGGTGACTAGTTTCTTTTTCTATTTCATGATGTGTATTATCTAATTTCTTCATCATTTGCAAGTCACATGATGATCAAAAATAATTTTAAATTATTTTTCTTCAACTTCCTTCATTTCTCTTTATTTTCCTATATATATATATATATACACACATATGATTGTGTATTTGGTTATTTTCATCATGTATAGTTCACATAATGTATGATAAATTTTTCTATATTTTTATTTTATTTTTATAGAATTTTATGTATTTTTTCTCTATTTTTCTCTAATTAATAAATAATTATTTTATTTATTAATTCACCATATTTGGTGTAATATTTCCCTCACTTTAGGTTAGTGATGTATTGATCACTCAACTCATTTAGTTTTATTAACCTACTATAGGTCAACTGACCCATGATTAGGTTAGCTTTTAACCTCAATTGAGGTCATGTCCTGACATAGTGTCCAATAGGGACTTGGAAAGGTCTGTATCTAGGTAATCTTTATTTCACTGTCTTAATTACCTTATTTTTTTGGAGGTAGGTGTTTCACATGCCATGTCATTTCTCCTACTTCTTCATTTTTCTTTAATAAAAATGTCTTATGGATGAACATTTGAGTCCGATCCACTCGAATCAGGTGGAATGGATACCTAACACCTTCCCATTCCGTGCCTTAGCCCCCGGATCTAGGGCTTTCTAGTTGTAACACCCCGACCCTGATTAATTAATAATTAGTTTGCTAATTATTAATTAGAACCGACATAAAGAATAATTAAGAAGTTAATTGAAAACCTCACGATGGTCATGATAGACCAATAAAATAATTAAGCACATCAGAAATGAGGGCGTAATGTCCGAACCTAATTACGAGTTAATTAGGTGAAATGATGTTATTTTAACACTATGGAAACTCGTATTAGTGAACTATGACGGCCACAAATAAATAATAACTGATACGAGACTTTGGATATTGAAGCTAACCTAAATAGAAGGTGACTGGAAGAAACTGCGTCAAAAAAGGAGCAACGGAAAAGAAAATATTAAGAAAGTAGCCAAAACGGTTAAGTGTGCCAGCTAAACAGGGCATAAGCCTAAATGGGAGGAAAAATTCCTAAAAGTGAGGCCAAGGGGACTTGAACCCTTGACCAAGTGGGCAGGATTCTTATTACCCAAAAAATTACCAAGTGGACTATTGGCATCTTTGTGCCTATATATGCAACCAAATTGTATTTAAACCCAATTTAGCCAAGCCCACCTCCCAAATTGGCCAATGGCTATGCATGCAACACCTTACCCCTACCTCAGCCTATGCAGCCCTAGCCCCCATCATCACCCTACTTCAGCACTTGATCACCTCTCCCCCAACCAAATTGCATGCAACCAAATTATTGCTTGCAAATCCAATACACATGATTCTCTATGAGATATATGAACATTTGAAGAAGGGAATCATAATGGTCTATGTGCAAATCTGAGATATAGAGAGAGAGAGGGGGGGTGAGTTAGAGGGAGAGTGAGAGAAAGGCTTAGTATGTGCATGCTTGTGAGTAGTCATTAAAGGAGCAAGGAAGAAGTCTGAGGACTGAGGCTGCACGACTAGGACAAGCCAAACCACTAAGGTCTTTTCTTGAGCCACGAATAGGGAGGGATTCACTGTATAAGGTAAACACCTAAAAACCCAAGATGTTCTCTTTGAAATTTCCCTACTATTTTGGTACTTTTTGGGACTGTTATTTCATGCACGATAATTAGACAGTAAGATCTGGATGAATGCACGACTGTTAGGCCATCAAGTAGCCTGAAATGCAAAACCGAACCCAAAACCGCCATTAATGACCTCAGTTAGAGCAAGTTTGAAAGGACTTACACCAAACCTATTTTTGCTTTTTGAGACTTGAACCAGGTTCTTTTAGCATCTCAAAAACCTAGATACGCGACCTTAAAGGCTCAAAACTGACCCCCTAATCGCGAGTTGCAGGTTCGGGTTTAAAACCCAACCTCACTAAAACCGCGACAAAACTGAAATCTAAAAATGAGGGCTGAAACCCCATGATCTGTAGGTCATAAAAAAATCAAATCTCATGAATATTGGGCCAAAAATGGGCATTTGAGAACCAGTTGCAGGTTCGGCTATCGTTTTTGAAACAGAGCCATTGAGCTTGATTCGATGCCCTAAATGAATGTAAGGTTGTTGGTTAGGGTTCCAGAAGTGGATTAGAATGGAAAACAGTGAAAATGGATAGCCAAAAACTCACGAAAATGAAGAAAAAAATTTCTGCAATTTTAGGGCTACAATAACCCTAGGTCGTTGGGGACGATGAACAGTGACAGGTCGAGTCATGGACCGGGTTTCGGGTCGGGACCCGATCCGACCGAGAAAAGGTTAAACCCATTTAAATCGAAACTACACCGTTCTGATGCAAGTAAATTTAAATTTTAAGTTTTAGGGCTGACGTCATCATGACGTCAGCATTACGCCTTGGACCGGCCGAACCGGTTGGTCCAATGAAGCCCCTGTCCGGTTCACTTAAAAGAAAAATAAACCGTCCGGTTTATTTTAAAAGTTGAAAGAATTAGATTTTGACCCCAAACGTTCTGGGAAATTGTACTATGGCCCAATTGAAATTAAATTAATAATATTTAATTTAGGAATAGTTCAAAAATACCCTTATGCCAAAAATGGGGCAAACGAAGTCCAAATAAAGTAAAAAAATAGTGTATTTTAACTATTTTGGACACTCTGAACCCAATGGTGGGATCCGTTTCATGAGACGGGACTCCAAAAAAAAAAATTAGGACACATTAAAGTATAAATTACCAAATTGCCCCTAACATGTCCGAAGCCAAATTAAAAGCCGAGAAGGTCTAAATTAACTTTCTTCGACGTTCCAAACTCAACGGTGAGGTCCGTGTTATGAAATAAATTATGAAAAAATATGACACGTAAATATGTGAAGTTAAGAAAGTGATCCTAACAAATTAATGAAGCTACCAAAAGAGTATACGTTAAGAAAATAGGGCTTAAGATTAAAGTTAGGATCTAATACGATATAAGCATAAGTTAAGGAGCATCAATGGGGATATTGCAGTAGATATGAAGTTAACAAGATTATTATGAATTGTTTTTAGGAATTTTAGAGGAAGTGGGAAAGCGCATTATTAGCACCAACCCTAAGGACCAAGGTGAGTAACTTTGCATTTGAAGTGGAGATTTAATTCCACGGATTTGAAGATGTTTTAAATTTCAAAATATCTGAAGCATTGAGTGTTAAATATTTCATGATTCCTATTTTAAAATATTTCGTTCTTATAAATCCTGTTATGACATGCTGAATGATTGATTTCTATTACAGACTTCCTTAAAAGTATTTAACATGTCCACATGTTCTGAAATTTGTTTATTCCAAGTATTTGAAGATTTTATCATGAAGTCATGAACATCGTGTTTTAAATACTTATGAAAAGTATTATGAAAAGTCACGTGATAAATGTATTTAAATGCAAAGATAAACTGTGCATAAGTACCACGAATTTTATGGGTTTCTATGAATAAATGCCCGATAGCAGGATCTAATCCCCCAGGCAATGAGATATCTCCACGAAAAGTAAAGCGGGAGTCTGGTTCGAAACAGATTCCACCTAATCAAAGAGAAAAGATGACAAATGCTTTTAAAAATAGAAGCAGGTTTTACCCCCATTTTAACTATGCATGATTATATGTTTTGAAGTAATGCTTTTGAAATGGAAGCAGGTTTTACCCCCATTTTCATCATGCATGTTTATATATTTTGAAGTGCATATACTCTATTTAAGGAAATGTATATTTAGCTTGAATACTTTAAATGTTTCAAAGCTATCTTTATGAAAAGTGCATGTACTCTATGTTCAAAGTATACGAGCAATTGGCAGTGAGTATTTTATAAACTCTCACGTGCGAAACCACTACCAGTTGAAACCCCATGACAAATGTAAGAATTACTCATTGGGCTTCTCGAAGCTCACCCCATTCCCTAACATTTTTCAGGTATTAATGATGAATAGGAGCCTTGCCCTCATTTGAGGATTGACGATTAGCAGCTCCATTTGGATCAAGAGAATTTGATGT
Source organism: Nyssa sinensis (assembly GCA_008638375.1). NCBI lineage: Eukaryota > Viridiplantae > Streptophyta > Magnoliopsida > Cornales > Nyssaceae > Nyssa > Nyssa sinensis. The sequence continues at coordinate 36,473,914 of CM018043.1, read as the reverse complement.
ACTAGGACCTGTAGTGGGTCAATTTTTGAGATAGTAGATTTTGGACAAATATGTACTTAAGCCCGAGAGGCAATCGGATATGTAATGTGTATAAAACTTTAGAATTTTATTTATGCTCTGAATGTATTATCATGTGTACCGCTATGAAGAGCGGCAGTACCGGACGGATGTGCGAAAGTTTTAAATAAGAAAAGAAAAAAAAAAGTTTTTCATGCTTCGGCAAACCAAGACCGCACCACCATCTGATACTGTTGCTTATGTAAGCCTTGCCCTAAGGCTTCCGGGCTGAAAGGTGGCGGTCGCGATACGAGATCCACACAGGGTGGGTTTCGGGTCGTGACACTGGTTGTAATCACATATTTATTTCTTTTATTGAGTTGTGACCCATTTTGGGCCTTATAATGTATTTTAATACCAAAGCAATGTAATCTTTAATTTCTTGTCCTAGTTATATGTATGCTCTTCATGGGTTGTAATTGAGTTTGCTTGTTTAACTACCTAAAAAACTCTAGCGACTCCTCTTTTCTTTTCATGTACTTTTAGGGCATTCCTTCCCACCTTTAGAGGAGGGGATAGTCGGTCCAACTATATGTTTTTCTGGCGCAGGTGCTCACAATGGTGACTCTACAGGGGATTTTTGAATGTTGGACTTTTACGGTGTTCATCCTCAAGGGTTTTTTTTTATTTTTATTGTTGTGTGTTTATTTCCTTGCATTATTGTCATTTATTTTCTTGCGAATGGGTATATGGAATGTATGGATTAAAACCATAATACCATGCACACACTTTACTCATGACATTTTCATTTGCACTATATACCCTTTCAAACTCTAGACGGTTAGTAGTCCTCGCCCTAGACATTCACTTAATGTATTGGGTGACACTGACAAAAAACCCCCACTCCCAGATCAAATACTATTTGACTGTGGTCCCTGGATGAACATGAGAGGTATGCAAAAAGGTGATATTGTACAATTTGATTAGGTCATCGCATTTGGTGGCCATGGGAGATATATAGCACGTCCTGTCGATGGGGAACTTGAAACTTTGTACCAGTCTAACATTATGCATATAGTCTACCCTAGTCCCATGATTTAAATAAAAATCTAATTTTTTTGGATACTCTCAGACTCGTGTGCTATGTAGCACCATAAAATATGTCAGAAACCACCAAAATCTGAAATTTTGGTCATTGTTGATTGATCGGTACTTAAATGATGAGTTCTTCATGCCATGTGGCATAAATATTAGTATCGATTGGCACTCCATCAATCTATCAATCAGCACACAGATGGCTATGTTTCTTCCTTTATTATACTAATCAATACGCAAGTTTCCCCCTGTTGTGCTGTTTTCTTAGCCTCGATCAAATTTTTTCTTATCTCTAAAGATTTTTAGAATGAATTGCCAACACATAAACTAGAAAAAGGGAATTTCAAAATAAATCTAACATAAGTTTTCCTTACAACTCTTAGTAGTTCAGGCCAAAAAGAAAAAGAAAAAAAATATGAAAAAGCGAAAGAGAGAGAGTAAATAGTACTTGATTAGTTATAGTACTGAAGGAATTTTACAAACACCCCAATATAGTCTTTCAGTGCTTTACATAACCCATAATCACAACTACCCAACAAAATAAACCCAAAAAAAGCCATAGATAACTTAAATAAACCATTAGGATCTATACACAAGTATTCCTAGAAGTAGAACCAACAAAAAAAGGACTGAATTTAGAATGGTATAACAACATCTGTAGACACCTCATCTTGAAAGCATTGGTTGAATAAATTTGGTTCTGCCATTTTTGGTAAGTTGTTACAATATGTCTCATCTAGGGGTATTTTAATAATTTCTCATTTCGCCTATAAAGGGCATTCCCATCATTATTGCCCAAAAAAGGCATTTCGGTCTATAACATTTCGTAAAATTAAAAAATACATAAAAGAAATAAATAATGAATAATGTTACTTTTGCATGATAATAAGTCTCATGAATGTAGTAATGTGGTGGAAAAAATTTAAACAACATAATATGGAGTAATGATACATGGGTGATAAATGGAAAATAGTAAAAATATGAGAAATGCATAAGGTTTTTTGGCATTTGTTCGAATGAATAGGCTGTTTGTTCGAACGAACACCAGAGAGTCTACTATAATTTTTGTTTGATATTCGTTCGATTGAAGGCTTCGTTCGTTCAAACGAACGTGTGACATAACACTTTTAGTGCGGGCTAAAAGGTTATTTTTGCTCAAATTCCACTTTCCCTTCTCTTCCAAACTCTCTATAGACAAGAGGAAAGTTAGGGTTAGGGAATTTCTTAGGCTTTTATGAATTTTCAAGCATTGTAAACACAACACAACACATAGATTCAAGTATAAGAGGAATTTTGACCGATTGAAATCTAGGAATTTCAAGATTTCTTCAAGAACAAAAGGTAAAATTGGGGTTTTTCATTTCTTTTTCAAAATTCTTGAAATTATTTGTAGATCTAGCTTTGTTAAGTAAAATAAACGGTGTAAATTATTTCTGAAGTTTTGGGAGCAAGGATTGAAGTTTGAAATTGGAATATCTCTCTCTTTCTACACACAAATCCAAACTTGTTTTGATGTAGGGATTCTAACCTAGGTTGAGGGTTAGGTGTTTACATGGATACATTGAGAATTTTATTTAATTCTTTGTCTTGCATTATGAATGTCATTCTTCATATACATATGTGTTCTGCTTTGGTAAATGACAAGAGTATGAAATGTCATGCAGTGAAATGATCTTGACAAGTACATGTTGATAATTAGGAGAAATGTTGAATGTCATTTACTTATGCTAATCTTGCCACACACTTGTTAATAATTGGATTGTTGATGGCTATAGGTTGTATAGTCATTGTTATATTCTTGTGATAATTAAGGAGGTGATATGAACCTTGGGTATGTTGTGAATAAAGTGAAAAATATTGATGAATGATAAAATACAAAAATGGAAATAGAGAATGGGATGTGGATGTGGATGTGGATAATTAATCCCTAGAATAAGTTAAGGGACAAGAAAAAGTGGCTCGTTGTGAGGCCGCATTAGAGACCGGGAATATTTTGTGATGGGGATTGTGTCTCCCTTCGGTTGCAAATCGTAATCCTGCGCGGGTGGTAGTACATAGTCAACGGGTCAGTAGCTCGTGAAGTACTAGGCTTTTCTGATAGACATTAGGTGAATTGGCAAGGTGATTTTATTTAAGTGAGAGGATTAACGCGAGGTTTGAATGGTAATTTACTTTGTACCTATTTAATTATATTTATGTGATGATTCTCCCCTTAACTTGTTGTTATGTTTTTGTGTGGTTGGGTTGGCGATTTGCATTGTTAGGGGTATGATGAATCATTTATTGATATGCATGCATGTTGGTTGAATACTTGTCTGACACTTAACATTTCACATGTCTACATTTTACACCACCTTAATTTTTCCTATTTTAGAATTTCTATTGGGGTTGTTGTATTAACCCCTACCAGATGTAGGTAACGGCAAGGAGTCAGTCGCTTGATGACAAAGATTAGAAGGACATATCTTTTGGACATTTTATGTTTATTTTTGGATGCAATTAAACTCACAACTTTCATTTTGGTCTTTTGTTATTTTGGGAATGTAAAAAGCCCTATGGTCTTTATATTTTGATGTGAAGGCTTGAAATCCTCAACAAGACTAGTATTCTTTTGACTTAGAAATAGCAATCACAAGATGAATAAACTTTTAGAATTTATGTATGGAAACCTTGTTAGGTTGTGTGTATGGAATGTTAATGAACATTTTTGTTATGAAAAACTTAAGTGAGAATATGCATATCACAGGGTGGTTTGAGACATACAGGAATCATTTATTTAGTTTGACCTTAATTTATTGGGTCATCCTTAGGTCTTTGGGGCCCGAGGCGTGACAGAATGGTATCAGAGCCCTAGGTTTACTTTTGATTGTTGTATGCTTGTGAAATGTGAAGTTTGATATATGCCTTGATGTGAGCGTACTTGAGATATTGACTTGTAGAGATTGATGTATTGTTGAAAATTGTTTGAATGTTGATATGAATAGTGAATTGAAATGCTTGATGCAAAAATACTTGATGTGTTGAGTTGTTAGATGATCAAGACATCATTTTAACTTGTCTAAGTATTGATATAAACTTTGACTTAAGTGCTTAATGTGAGAAAACTTGATTTATTAAATTACTAGATGTTTGAAACATCATTAGAGATTGTTTGAGTATTGGTGTGAGCATTGACTTGAACACGTGGCACAATACATAAATAAATTGAATGTTTATATGTACTTGTGTTAATGTACATGGGATTATTTTATACATCATCTGGGACATGAGAGCCAAAAGGGGAAATGAAATTTTTAAGGATTTATAATGTTCAAATGTTGTCTTTCTTATATGTTGATATAGGATGCCACTAAGAGTGAGAAGTCGAGGTCGAGGCCGAGGGAGAGTGGAAGCGTGTCGTTAACATTCCAAAAATATTTAACCTTACTTCTTAATACAATAAACACAGTAGCTAGACGAGTAAAGGTCGAACCCATAGAGAGTGTTCACAATTTATTTTTTATTTATTCTGACCAATTCTAAACTGAAATTTAATTAATAACAAAACAATAAATGGGGGGTTGAAATCTTGATCAAACTAATTACGATTGAAAACTAAATTAATAATAGAAATCAATGAATTAAAAACTTCAGTTCTTTAGTTCAATCTCACCCTCGCAGTTAATGGAACAATCAATCAATTATAACGTTATTCTACCCTTCAATGAATCTAATAATCCTAAGTAACAACAAGCTCTACTACCCGAAATTTCTTTTAATTCTTTACTAATGAAACAAGCTCTCCATTAGATTATAACCATTAGACAATTTAGAACAAGCTCTCTAAATTTAATATAATGGCAACATTCATATCCAAGAAATTAAATTATTCTAAGCAACAATCACACAAGCTCGGACTGTTTAACTTAGGTCATGATAATCATAGCAATAAACAAAAGCTTGTCCACAATCATCTATCACTATTTGTCACAATTGATAAGGAACCATATTAATTACATAATATATTTCCTGAATCTAGCAATTGATAATAATCTGATCAATTCAACAGGCCTTGATTAAATCAATCAAATCAAATATCAATAAATAGTTAAAATAGATTATCATGAACAAATTCATAAGAAAAGGGAGAAATAACGTTACTGAATTAATTCAACCATCAAACTGTAATGAGGGTTCGAAATCCCCTTGAACTGAATTGAAAATCTAGCCAGACATCATTGAATAAGAAAATAAAACTAATAATTTAATTTTTAACTCTGTGCGCCCCTGTTTCCTTGTACGCCACAAGCTTCTTCTCTCCCTGTGCACTGCTTCAGCGCCGCACCCCCTGCGCCACTTCCTCTCTTTGTTCCTTTAATTTTCCACCGCCTGGATCTTCCTAGTCAGCACCCTAGCCCACTGTTCAGTCCCTGCACTTAGTTCAGCCGCCCAAGCCATCATGCAAGCCCAGCCCACTTTGACTTTTCTTCTTCCTTTTTTTATTTCTTTTGTATTTTTCTTCTTTTGCTTTTTATTTCTTTTTATTTTCACAGTGCTGCAAGTTTGACTAGCCCAGCCCACCTTGATTAGCTTTCTTTCTTTTTATTTTCTCCATGCTCCAGCCGCACTTTAATTGGGCTGAATGTTGCGAGCTATTTTTATATCCGAAAACGACTGAATTTTGACTAAGGATCTTCATGAAAGTTGTAGCCCTACATGAGTAGATAATTTTAGAATTTTGAATCACTTGATTTGGGCTTTGAAAACTCAAGTTATAGCCTGTTGAAGTCGGCTGGTTGGACAGGATTCCGCTGCATGGAACAACTTTCCAGGCCTAATTTCGAAATAATGTTTGGAAGCCCAAACGAACTCAGATTTTTGCAAAGCAGACCTTTCTGAAAATCTCAAGATGTCCTCTAAAAACTTCATGAAGACCACTTCCTCATTCTTGAAGTCTAACACCATCCAAATCTCAAGTGAAGTTCCATAGGTCAAATCTGTCCAAAAACCAAAACTTGCACAAAATTATTCTTTTACCATCAATGCTTCCCTAATTCAATAAATGAATTAATTAGCTCACTAAAATAGAAAATATGCCACAAAACTAAATATAAAAGAATTAAAATATTAAATATTATGCTCTTATTAAATTCCCCCACACTTAGTTTTTACACGTCCTCATGTAAACAAAATAAAAGGTTCACTTGAATCCATCCAACCAAACTCTCAAAGGTCTTAAGTTAAATAGCTCATCCATGAAAATTAATGCAAAGACTAGCAGGAATTTGGTTAATACTTCACCAATTAATTCGCAACAACAACCTTGTCATTTTTCACAAAACAATTTCAAAATTCAAGTGCATGCATACAAGTACCTTTCCTATGATCAACATGAATACACAACTAAGTCCATATGGGAGAACAACTATGCACACCATTCCAAGACTCGAAACATAGCTTTTCCATTATTACCTTTTTTTTTCTTTTTATTATTTTTTTTCTTGTTAAGTGAGTACATTTTATGCTCCATCTCACCTTTTCGCATATGCTTTTGATTGAGTGCGTTTTACGCTCCATCTCAACCCACCAGTGAGTGCATTTTATGCTCCATCTCACTTTATGCATGTGTTTATGAATGAGTGCGTTTTACGCTCCATCTCAACCCACCACATGATTTACTTACTTTTCTTTTTTTTTCATTTCTCTAACATAGCTCCATAATTAGAAAAAAAAATGAGTAGTGAAGCAAGTTCTAAGTCTTGAAACCAATGCACATAGTTAGACACCCATCAACTCAGCTAATAAAACATGTATCTCAAACTCAAGCACCCATGCTCATTAAAAACAAATCAGTTTTCAACAGTTCAAGTCTGGATTGTGACTTGGTCATCATTATTCATCAATTATTTAAATATCAACCAAAACCTACAAGTCAACATTAATTCTTACACATTTATTGGCGACCTTGAAGAGTTTAGCCAAATAAAATCCAAATAAAACCATCCAATTCCGCACACAAACATTTTTTATTTTTCTATTTTTTGTTTTTTGTTTTTAAATAATAATCTAAAAATAAAAAAATAAAAATCCAGCAACCCTAAAAAAAAAAATAATAATAATAATTGATATACCATAAAAGAACAGGCCAATCAACACTTGACACGTGTAACCGCAATCCGACCTATGCTCAGCCAACATGATTATCATTCAGCCAATAAGGAAAAACTCAAGCATCCAGATCATCATACAAGGTCGGAAGTGGCCGAACATATATATATATATCCAGAACAAGGTCACAGGGTTCAGACCAACACTACAGAACTCGTCATCACCTTAGCGGATGCCGAACAGGGAATAAGGAAGCGGTCTTCAACAAGAAAGCAGTCTTCAACAAGGAAACTACCATCTATGGTTATCTCTATGCAAGGTAGCCGCAATCTCCAGTAATCAAATCCCTATATTCATGGCTTCTATGGTTATCTCTATGCAAGGTAACTGCAATCTCCGGTGATCAAATCCCTATATTCATGGCTTCGAATCCTAACCAACTTAGGAAAGCCACGGCTTATAAATTAAACCCTAAAGGTACGCCTTATTCTCTATGCTCATTCTTTGGCTTTCAATACAGTCTTTCAATTCTCTTACTTACTTAAGCATCGGAGCGGCTACCACCGGAGCCAATCCGGTGGTCCTCTGATCATCTCTCTGAGTGTTCTACAGGTCACGGAGCCCTCACGTGTTGCGAGTCAAAAAGTGCAGCATCAGTTTGGCACCGTCTGTGGGAAACGACTAATCTCCAAAGTGCTCTACTCATAAAACTCATCTTTTTCCCCACCGGAAAACCATGGCACCAAATCTCCGACCACGACAGAATGCTCAGAATGCGCAAAACACTCAATGTCAGCCGCCTACTCCCCGCACAAGGGGGCCAGCGGCCAATCCTATGCGACAAGAGATCGAAGCCATAAAACGACACAATGAACTGGTGCAGGAATAGCTGCTTACCATCACTAGAACACTGGCGACACTTACACAGAACCAAGCGATGGGTTCTCCTAGCCCGCCGGTCAACTTCGTTGCAGGGACGCAACCTCCTGTTGCTACAGAGAACGCCGAACCTCATGCGCAGGCTCCAACTAACCTGCCTGGGCACCCCTCAGGCGTTGCTCGCGCTGGTCGAGATCCACAGCCATCAACAATTCCTGCCTGGGGAACATCCGCTTTCGTTCCCGACGTGCATTACCGAAGCACTACTCGAGCCCCAACTCCTAGGGTTTCGGAAGCACCGCTGGCACCGCAGGAACCTTATCATGCAGCACCAGTCCCTCCGGTTCGGATTCCTCCTCCGTCCGAAGGGCGTAATCAACCCTACTACCCTGAAGCCGAGGCTGTCAGACAGGGTTCACAAGATGTCAGAGTCAAAGACCCGCGGAGGGTAGAGGAAATTGCCGAGTCAATAGACCGGACAATCACCATGAGAGGACCTCAGAACCCTCCAGAACAAGACGAACTGGCCAGGCTGCTCGGAAGACTGGCCACTCTGTTCACTCACGCTATCATGTCAGAAGAGAGGCCCAGAAAGTTCATGGTGCCCAAGTTCACTCTCTATGACGGATCTGGAGATCCAGGAGATCACCTTTCTCATTACCAGCATACGATGGCCCTCCACGGAGCTTCGGATGCTTTCATGTGCCGGACGTTCATCACCAGCTTAAAGGGAACTGCTCTGAAGTGGTTCCACAACCTCCCTCCGAACTCCGTTACCAGCTTCTACGAGCTCGGTAGGCAGTTCTTGGACAGGTTTATGACCAGCAGGAGGCTCAGAAGGGGGCCAGAATTCCTGCTGAATGTAAAGTAGACCAGGGAGGAATCCCTCCGAGCCTACATTGCACGCTTCAACACTGAACTCACTGAGATCACGGATTGCAGCCCGAAATTCCTTGTAGCAGCCCTTACAGCCGGGCTTGCCCAAGGTGGGTTCAGAGATTCCTTGACAAAGAGCCCTCCAGCCGATATGGCGGCACTAATGGATCGGGCCAGAAAATATATCAACCTGGAAGAGGCCAACCGCTCAGCCCAGAAGGGCAAGGATCAGACCCAGAGGGATAATCCGAAGCGGGAGGATCACAAGAAGGAGGATCACAGAAGAGACTCCAACAAAAAGAGGGCCAGGAGCCCAGAGAAGAGAACAGCTCCCAGAGCTGTGTACAACTCCGCACCAAGGAAGTTCACTAACTTCACTCCCCTGAACAACACTTCGAACCAGGTATTCTGGCAGATTAGTGATCGGGAGAACCTGAGGTGGCCGGAGCCAATCAAGGGAGATCCCAGCCTGCGGGACCAAAGTAAGTATTGTAATTTCCTTAAAGATCATGGACATACAACTAACTCTTGCAGGACCCTCCGATATGAGATAGAGCAGCTCATAAAGAAGGGACGTCTTCGGGAGTTCGTCAAGCAGGACGGACGACAGAACCCCCAAGAGGACAAGCCTCAGCAGCGGCCAGATTAGAGGCCCGAACAGAGGCAGGAGCAGAGGGAAGGACGAAACGAGCCTCAAAGGCAGAACAATCACGTCATCTACGTCCTCTATGCTAACTCCCCTGTTACAAGAATGTCCAACAGGGCAAGAAAGAGATATGCTCGGGAGGCCAGAACCGCCCCGAACGTCCTGCAGATCTCCAACGTCGAAAAGAGGCTCAAGCCAAGGCCGGAGATCCAGTTCACTGAGCAAGATCTAGCAGGGGTACACTGCCCTCACAGTGATGCCCTCGTTATTACCCTCAGAATCGCCAACTTCGAGACCAGAAGAGTCCTGGTCGACACTGGCAGCTCAGTCAACATTCTGTTCTATGAACCGCTTAAACAGATGGGCATAGACCAGGACAACGTCAAGCTCACCACTGCCGTGATGGCAGCTTTTGATGGCAACCTCAGCACCCCACTGGGGAGAGTTGACCTTCCTACCACTGTAGGAGAAGGTGAAGGGCAGAAGACCACCATCACGGAATACATGGTGCTGAACATGAAGTCTCCCTACAACGTCATAATCGGGAGACCCTGGTTGCATCAGATAGGGGCAGTCACTTCAACCCTTCATCAGTGTCTGAAGTACGTCCACAACCAGGGCGTACACTCGGTCCGAGGATGTCAGCCAACCTCCCGAGAGTGTCACGCTATTGCCCTCAAGGAGAAAGCTCCGAAATAGCAATTACAGTACACTCGGGACTGTGCAGATCCGGTCTTCACTCACACTCCCGAGGTGGAAGATTGCCCATCCAGCGTTGAAGAACCCTTGAGTCCAAGGGGACGTGACAGCCGAGCCAAACCTGTTGGCGAGCCCATTAAAATACTGGTCAGTTCAGAAGCAGAGGGGCGTTACTTGTACGTCGGCCCAGATCTTACACACACCGAGCAGGAGAAGATGGTCAGGTTTATGAAAAACAACCTCTCTATCTTTGCTTGGGAGACCAGGGACATGGAGGGAATAGATCCTAATCTAATAACTCATAAACTGATGGTAGATCCGGATCACCCCCCAGTCAGATAGAAGAGAAGGCCAATCGCTCCTGAACGGCATCGGGTTATAAACGAAGAAGTCCAGAGGCTGCTGAACGCTAGGATGATACGGGAAGTTTTCTATCCCGAGTGGCTAGCCAACACCGTGCTTGTTAAAAAGAAGAACGGCAAGTAGAGAGTCTGTGTTGACTATACAGACCTCAACAAAGCGTGCCCCAAAGACAGCTTTCCACTACCGAGAATAGACCAACTGGTTGACGCCACTGCAGGGCATGAACTTATGAGTTTCATGGATGCATACTCTGGATACAACCAGATCCAGATGTACCCTCCAGATCAACAGAAGACTGCCTTCATAACCGAAAGAGGACTCTACTGCTACAGAGTGATGCCTTTCGGTTTGAAGAATGCTGGAGCCACTTATCAGCGGTTGGTGAACAAGATGTTCAGCCCACTACTCGGTAGCACCATGGAGGTTTACATCGACGACATGCTGGTAAAGAGCCTTCAGAAAGCCAGTCACCTCCAGCACTTGGCCCAGACCTTCGATATCCTCAGACAACACAGGATGAAGCTCAAACCCTCGAAATGTACCTTTGGAGTTACGAAGGGAAAATTCTTGGGATACATCGTCTCTCAAAGAGGTATCGAAGCAGATCCCACTCAGATCCAAGCCCTGATTGGACTGAAGTCACCAAGAACCAGAAAGGAGATTCAGGCACTGAACGGCAGAATTGCCGCACTGAGCAGATTTATATCCAAGTCCACCGATCGCTGCCTACCTTTCTTCAAAGCTCTGAAGGGCAGCAAGACTTTGCAATGGACAGAAGAATGCGAGCAGTCCTTTCAAGAACTGAAGGAGTATCTAGCCTCTCCAGAGCTCCTGTCAAAACCAGTACAAGGAGAAAAGCTGCTCCTGTACCTTGCAGTCTCCGAGAACGCGGTCAGCTCCGCACTGATTAGACAGGACAGAGGAGTACAGAGGCCTATATTCTACGTCAGTAGGGCACTACTTGACACGGAGAAAAGATACCCAGAAATAGAGAAGCTGGCCTATGCCTTGGTTATATCAGCTCGGAAGCTTCGACCTTATTTCCAGGCCCATCCAATCGAGATCCTAACTGCCTATCCCCTGAAGTCAATACTGAGGAAACCTGAAGTATCGGGAAGATTGGTAAAGTGGTCTGTGGAGCTAGGGGAGTTCGACATAGCATATGTACCCCGGAACTCCATCAAAGGGCAGGCCTTAGCTGACTTCGTAGCCGAGTTCACCCCGGCACTTCAGAACAAAGCACAAGTCACCGAGACTTCGGGAACCTGGCTGCTGTACATTGATGGATCGTCAACCGATTAAGGATCAGGGGTAGGCCTGGTGCTACAGTCCCCTGATGGGCTCACATCAGAAAAAGCAGTCAGCCTGGGATTCAGAGCTTCTAATAATAAAGCTGAATATGAAGCCCTAATCTTAGGGATGAAACTTGCCTTGGAATGCGAGGCTCAGAACCTCGATGTCTTCTCTGACTCCCAACTGGTAGTAAGCCAGGTCTTGGGAGAATTTGCCATCAAAGATGACAGGATGCTTCGGTATTCTGAACTGGTGAGCCACTTGAAGAATTCCTTCCAGACGTTTACCATCCAGAAAATTGAGAGAAGCCAGAATTGCAGAGCAGATGCTCTAGCTAACATGGCCTCCCGCCTCAAATCTGAAGCAGACTCCACAGTTAAAATCTCTTTTTAGCCAGGATCCAGCATCGAGGAAGCACAAGTTGCTCAAATTGACGAACATCCCCAGAACTGGATGACCCCGATCCTCTAGTATCTAAGGTCCGGTCTCCTCCCAGAGGACAAAAACAAAGCCAGGAGAATCCGAATCAGAGCAGCTCGGTACCTGATCCTGAACAACAAGCTTTACAGAAGGTCGTATTCTCAACCTCTGCTAAAATGCTTAGCCCCAGACGAATCACAGTATGTCTTGGCTGAAATACATGAGGGAATCTGCGGGAATCATAATGGGGGCAGAACTATAGCCCACCGAGCTCTATCGCAGGGCTACTACTGGCCCGGCATGTTGAAACAGGCTAAAGAATATGTTCGGAAGTGCGACAAGTGCCAGAGATTTGCCCCATACCAACATCAGCCTCAGCACAGCTTATCCCGATTCCTAGTCCTTGGCCCTTTGCTCAATGGGGAATGGACATTGTGGGCCCGTTACCACGAGCACCTCCAAACAGGAAGTACCTCTTGGTGGCCATCGACTACTTCTCTAAATGGGCCGAAGCCGAGCCTTTAACGCATATTACAGAAAAGGAAGTCGAAAGCTTCACCTGGAAGAACATTGTCTGCAGGTTTGGCATACCACGTGTAATTATCTCGGACAATGGGACACAACTCACTGGTAAAGGCTTCAAGGCATTCTGCGAAAATCTCAACATCAGGCAGCACTTTGCCTCTCCAGGCCATCCGCAAGCAAACGGGCAAGCAGAGGTCACCAACCGAACAATCCTTGACTGGGTTAAAGAAGAGGTTGGAACAGGCCAAAGGAAAATGGGCAGAAGAACTCCCTGGAGTCCTTTGGGCCTACAGAACAACCAGAAGAACTCCCACCTCTGAAACTCCCTTCTCACTAGCCTATGGAACAGAAGCAGTAATTCCGGTTGAGATCGGTATGCCAACTCTGAGGACTGAGGCCTTCGAGCAAGAATCCAATGATCAGCAGCTGATGGAAAACTTGGATTTGCTCGAAGAGAGAAGGGATCAAGCCAGCATCAGGATGGAAGCTTATCAGCAAAGAATGGTCAACAAATCCAAGGTAGGACTCAAGACAGTCAACTTTCAAGTTGGAGACTTCGTCTTAAGAAGAGTCTTTCAAAACACCAAGGATCCCACCATGGGAAAGTTGTCACCAAACTGGGAAGGCCTCTACAAAGTAACAAAGGTCGTTCGACCTACCACTTACTGGCTTGAAGACATGACTGGGAAACCTGTTCCTAGGCCATGGAACGTAGAACACTTGCGGAAGTATTATCAATGAAGATTTCTTTTCTTTTACTTCCATAAACTAGTTCATCTATTAATGCACAGGCCTCTAGAGCCTGGTCCATAATGTACGAGTTTTCACTCGGTCCATCTATTAATCCACAAGTCTTATGACTTGGTCCATCTATTAATGCACAGGCCTCCAGAGCCTGGTCCATAATGTACGAGTTGTCACTCGGTCCATCTATTAATGCACAGGCCTCCAGAGCCTGGTCCATAATGTACATTTTTCACTCGGTCCATCTATTAATGCACAGGCCTCCAGAGCCTGGTCCATAATGTACGAGTTTTCACTCGGTCCATCTATTAATGCACAGGCCTCCAGAGCCTGGTCCATAATGTACGAGTTTTCACTCGGTCCATCTATTAATGCACAGGCCTCTAAAGCCTGGTCCATAATGTACGAGTTTTCACTCGGTCCATCTATTAATGCACAAGCCTCTAGAGCCTGGTCCATAATGTACGAGTTTTCACTCGGTCCATCTATTAATGCACAAGTCTTATGACTTGGTCCATCTGTTAATGCACAGGCCTCCAGAGCCTGGTCCATAATGTACGAGTTTTTACTCGGTCCATTCATAAGTGCACAAGCCTTCAGAGCCTGGATTACTCTTATACACAGGCCTTCCGAGCATGGTCCGTCTTCAATCTACAGATTCTATGATTCAGCCCATCCACAGACAGAAGTTCCAGGCATCTATAAACTAAAGTTTCCTAGATCGGAACACCTTAGATCTGATATTTATATTATATTGGTTTATCTATCAAACAAACAACAAGTACTATGGTTCCGACCAGGGGTAAAGTACTTTGATTCAGGCATTTTTCTAAGTTTCTTTGATTTATTCTCAGAACAATCAGAAATGCACAAGAAAGTGTTTAAGCTACAAAAGAGCACATTCATAGAAAACATCAGATCTGAGAAGAAGAAATCTAATTTTATTGATAATTCAGAAGATTTACATCAGTACAAAGACACCACTACAGAAGCTATTACAGAAGCTACGCTTGGCAACATAACGGCTCTTCTCCTGGGATAATAAAGGGGCACAGGAGCCAAACTTCCATTACTGCCGCTACCGGCTCCATTTAAAAGGAAGGAGCCCTGAACCCCAGTCTGCATCAAGAAACGCCCAGGCCATTTCATCATCACTATCACCGGTCTCACGACCAACGGAGGATGAGGGCTCTGGGTTTCAGGGGGCCTTCAATCTTCTTCTTCACACCGTCTATTTCATCCCAGCCAGATTGAGACAAGGCACTAAAGAAGAGGAGGCACCCCACTTGCGTCTACATCACCGACGCTCCAGGCCTCGGTTGAATCAAGGAAGGAACATCACCAATCGGAAGAATCTCGACCGAATGCCAGAGGAAACAAGAAGACTTGTATTTCCTTCAATCCTTCCTTGGAGACTGAAAAAAGGGGAAGGTTAACTCTCGGCCATAGTTTAATCGCTCCTAACTCAGGTAAGGAATCACCCATCATCTCCGGGCAAATGGCAAAACTCCGGCAGCATATGAGGCCTTTCTCACAAGGGGACAATTTGAAATCAAAAAGATGAACGCAACCATATGCCTTCATCCCCATTTATATAGACCCTTGAAGTCCAAAAGACGCCCAACTGAACCGTCACAACGGTGAAAAAGAGAGTGGCCTCGAAATCCTAAACTGACGGTCGAATAAATAAATGGCGCATTAAATGTGCCGCTTCGATATACCAAGGGACAGGGTACAGAACCCTCTAAACAGAGACCACAGTCCGGCACTGAAGCGCCCGAATTAACAGAAAGGGGAACAAAGTCCAAATTATATAGACCCCCTATTCAAAATTCAGATCTCTCAGTCTTGACTATTTTTATGACAAGCCAGGTCATATATTAAAACTCAAACAGCTCGGATATATCCCGATCCAAGTACTCAGCATACCAAGCATCATAACAACAAGTACAGAGCTGCCTAGTTGTCTTCACAAGCTCTTGATTCAGAGTTGCCTACCCTAAGAGATCTACAAGGGTTTAATCCCACTCTATCAAGCTCTATCTATCCGATTATATTTACTTTCTTGTCTTATTATAATAAGGCAAAAGACCTAGAGCAGCCATACTTACACAGAAGGGAAGAACACAAGAAGAATTTGAAGGAAAAGTAATTTTATTGATCGGAAGTATACGTCCATTACATCAAATAGCAAAAACAAAAAGGGGATAAAAACCCATAGGGCCTCAAGACTTCCCAGAAGGGCCTGCGTCCTCATCTAAGTTAAGGGCACGGGCCCCAGCCGTCTTATCCGGATCAGGACGAGATGAGGCAGGTTCAGGGGGAACAATTGATGAAACGTCAAAGCCCGGGAACTGAACCTGGAATCTAGTTCGGAAGCTTTCAAAACCAAACAGGATCAGCTCATCACCCATCTGGTCAACTTCATCTTTTAATATCATCTCAGTCTCAGCCCGGGCATGATCAGTCGCCTCCTGAACCTTCTGATCGAAGGAACTCCGGAGATTAACCAACTCCGCCTCAAGCCCCGCAACCTTCTGAGCATTTATGTCCCTCTCAGACTCTGCCACGGTAAGGTTGGTGGTAGCTTCCTTCAGATCCTCCTCAATGCTCTGGATTTTGGATCGGGCTGTCCCAAGCTCCACCCTCATCTGTTCCACTTCAGCCCGCAGCTTCTTGGCCTCCTCAAGGCCCATGGGGGTCACCATCAGAGTAGCCAAGCTATGCATACTCTGCGTAAAGCAAGACAGACGGGTTAGATTGAACGAACAGACAGGCAGAAAAGTCAAGAAAAAGCTTCAGAAGCTACCTTCATCTGGAGATTCATCATCTCAGTCATCAGCTTGGAGGGGTCATCCCCTCTGTACCGATGCGGGCCATGAGCCCATATTTGATCAAACGCCCTCTTGGCGATCTGATAGTCCGGCTCATTAAACGGCTCGGACGATGCAGCAAGTGCCTTCCCCTTCCTAGCCCTCCTGCTCAGACCAGAAGAAATAGGAGGAGCAGCCGAAACAAGGACGGTAGGTTCAGCCTCCTTTTCGGCCTCGGCAGGAGCCGGCTCAGGAGAGCCAGAAATCAACCTCCTCCTCTTTACTTCAAGGGGGGCATCAGGCTCAGCTCGGGAGGAAGACTCTCCCGCCACTAGGGCATCCGGCACAGCCCATCTCGACGTCAACCTCTTCTTAAGCTCTGCATTATGGGCAGCCATCAAGTTTGCTGGAGTAATAATGACGGAATGAGCCCGGTTAGGAGTCGAAAGCAGTGCTCGGTACTGATCCCGCAGTACTTCAGTAAAGTTGGGCCTCTTCCAAACACTCTTATCTACACACAAGTAAGGAAAGACATGTCAGCTTATCAGTTCGGAAGGCATAACAAGGCTAAAAGAAAGTCTAAAAGAATAAGCCTCGCCCCTATGACCCGTAACACGAGGGAACGACGAGGCCTCTCCTTTCTGAAAGCCTTCATGCTCCCATCCTCCTCCAACAAAGAAGTACCACTTCTTCCACGTCTTGTTGGAAGTAGGAACAGAGGTCAGGGGTCGAAACCCTTTCTCAAAGGACATATAGAAAAGGCCCTCTGCCTGCTTGAACTTCAGATCCATATTACTACGGATCAAGTCCAGAGACACATCCACCTTGTTCAGGTGTCCCAACACCACAAACCCTAAAAGCTGCCGCCAGCTATTGAGATTCAGGTCGGCAGGATAGAGCTTGAACCAACAAAAGAACTGCCTGACTAAATCCGGTAATGGGAGCCTCAAGCCCATTTCAAACCAGGCAAGGTAAACATAAATCTCCCCGGCTTCAACATTATGGGGACGATCCATGGGGCCTGGTGCTCTGCAGGTCACATTCGTGGGAAATTTAAATTTCACCCTCTATTCATCCAAAAGGCTTCGAGTGACAGCACTCTCACCCTCTTCTCTACGGGAAGACCTACCAGAGGTCTCCCCAGCCCTGTCTCGGGGCTCCTCAAAAGCATCAACTATCCTAACTCCAGGACTAGTGGGAGGATCAACAGGCATCTCCCCAATAACTTCGGGAGCAGGATTACCCACATCTTCCATAGAAGACGGTACAGCCATCTCAGGAGGATTTCCCACTCCCTCATTCACAGTTGGGGATTCAGGAAGAGCAGATATTATTCCCAGACTTAAGAAGAAAGAAGCAAGAGAAGAGGAAAAATCAGTCGAACCTGTTCTAACTCAGGGAACCAGTACTCTTCAAGGTCACACGAACCAACAATGGCGAACGAAATCTCCTAGCGCAGTGAAAATGACGGGGGAAAGGTCAGTCCAAAATCTCATCCTGTATTTATAAGCGCAATATCAGAAGGGACCCACCAATCCCAAATGCCATGACGGTTCGGAACAATGATGATTTCGAGAAACCCGACTATCAGCCCAGTACAATGATGACCTTGAAAAAACCTAATCTCCGGCTGCGCAATAAAAGCCTTGGAAGGCGAACGGACAAGACACATGACTCTCCGAAAAAGGCTTAGCCCTAGTTGCTTGCTAGCATCAAACTAGGACTTGGGGGGGGAGTAACTGATATACCATAAAAGAACAAGCCAATCAACACTTGACACGTGTAACCGCAATCCGACCTATGCTCAGCCAACATGATTCTCATTCAGCCAATAAGGAAAAACTCAAGCATCCAGATCATCATACAAGGTCGGAAGTGGCCGAACATATATATATATATATATCCAGAACAAGGTCACAGGGTTCAGACCAACACTACAGAACTCGTCATCACCTTAGCGGATGCCGAGCAGGGAATAAGGAAGCGGTCTTCAACAAGAAAGCAGTCTTCAACAAGGAAACTACCATCTATGGTTATCTCTATGCAAGGTAGCCGCAATCTCTAGTAATCAAATCCTTATATTCATGGCTTCTATGGTTATCTCTATGCAAGGTAACTGCAATCTCTGGTGATCAAATCCCTATATTCATGGCTTCGAATCCTAACCAACTTAGGAAAGCCACGGCTTATAAATTAAACCCTAAAGGTACGCCTTATTCTCTATGCTCATTCTTTAGCTTTCAATACAGTCTTTCAATTCTCTTACTTACTTAAGCATCAGAGCGGCTACCGCCAGAGCCAATCCGGTGGTCCTCTGATCATCTCTCTGAGTGTTCTACAGGTCACGGAGCCCTCACGTGTTGCGAGTCAAAAAGTGCAGCATCAATAATAATAAATAAAAACAAAGTTTGAAAGCCTCTTCCTCACACTTAAACCTTACATTGTCCCCAATGTAAGATAATTATGCAAAGGAAAAAAAAATTGACAAAAACAAAAAAAAAAAAGGGAAAGAAATTCAAATCTGGTTTCTTAGGTTGCCTCCCAAGTAGCGCATTTGTTTTACGTCGTTTGCTCGACAACTTGCTCCTCAACCTACCTCCAAGTTCTCCTTACTTGTTTGGTCAAAAACTTTCCTGCACTAAAGGGTTAATAACATCAACAACAAAAACATGATTAATATCACTAGGGTACCTCATGGCCTCATAAATGTTGAATTGAATCTTTTCATCCATCAAATTCCATGGTCAAGGTACCGTTATGCACATCAATCATTGTTCTAGCTGTTTTCAAGAATGGTTTCCCCAATAAAATATGTGCAGGATTAGGAGATATATCATCATCCATATCCATAATGTAAAAATCTGCAGGAAATATTAATTCATTCACCTGCACTAACACATCCTCAATCACCCCTTCAAGGTAAGCATTAGTACGATCAACCAATTGTATAATAACACCAGTTTTTTTCAAAGAACCTAGATTTAAAAAAGCATAAACAGATCGTGGCATGACATTAATAGAAGCTCCTAAATCTAACATGGCTCTTTCAAATCTAGTATTACCTATTCTACATGGAATAGTGAACATACTTGGATCTTTACACTTAGAGGGGAGCTTTCTTTGAAGAATTGCTGACACATTCTCCCCCACACTTACCTTCTCATCATCTCTTAATTTTCGCTTATTAGTGCATAATTCTTTCAAAAACTTTGCATACCTTGGCACTTGCATAATTGCATCTAATAACAGAATATTCTCCTCTACCTTGCGGAATGTCTCTAAGATTTCTTTCTCTTACTCCTCCTTCTTAAACCTTGCACATCTGTATGAAAAAGGTAGGGGGTTAGTCTTAACTTGAATAGAAGGATTATGAATTATCTTAGATATTTCTGCCTCCTTCTTAGTCTCCTCCTCAACAACTATAGCAGTGGATTTTGGTACTTCCAATTGTTTGCCACTCCTCAATGTTATAACACTTGCATTCTCCCTTGGATTAATAACAGTTTGAGAAGGTAACTTACCTGAGCCTTGAGAATCCAATCGACCAACTGTGGTAGCAAGCTGACTTACCTGATTCTCCAAATTTTATATAGAAGTCCTTGTCACTTGTTAGAATTGTTGCGTATGGGTCATGAAAGTTTTAAACATATCCTCAAGAGATGTTCCAGAACTGGAAGGAACTGCTTGTTTGGGTGGATACTGCTGTTGAACCTGTTGAAAATTGGGTTGCCTATTTGGAAAAGCATTTTGCATTGGCTGCCTATTTCCTCCATAGCTCAAATTGGGATGATCTTTCCATCCTAGATTGTAAGTATTAGAGTAGGGATCATATCGGCGCTGGGGTTGTCTTGGGAAATTCCCTACTGCATTCGCTTGCTGAACAGTTTCATCTTCTTGCAATGTTGGACACACATCAGAATTATGTCTTGACAACGAACAAATTCCACACAGTTTTGCTGCTTGCATGTTCCCTATAGCCATTTGACGAACCATAGCAGTTAAATCAGAAATTTGATGTTCAATGTTAGAAGTACTTACCTCATTCACCTGTTTAGGTGTATGCTCCATTCTGGTTCCATACTGCTGTGAGTTGGCTGCCATGTTTGAAATCCGATTCTTAGCAGCATCTGGGGTCTTATCAATTAGTGCTCCTCCACTAGCAGCATCTATCATACTTCTATCCATTGGCAATAATCGCTCATAAAAATATTGAATTAAATGCTAATCATCAATTTGGTGTGGTGGACAGCTTGAACATAACTTCTTGTACCTCTCCCAATACTCGTAAAGAGATTCTCCATTATATTGTCTAATGCTATATATCTCTTTCCTTATATTAGCAGCCCTAGAAGCAGGAAAATATTTCTCCAAAACTAGCCTCTTCATCTCATTCCATGTTTGAATCGATCCGGAAGGAAGGTAATATAACCAATCCTTTGCCAAGTCTGCCAATGAGAACGGAAAAGCTCTAAGCTTTATCTGCTCCTCTACTATTCCTTGAGTCTTCATGCTAGAACACACCACATGAAATTCATTCAGGTGCTTGTATAGATCTTCACTTGTAAGACCACGAAAAGTAGGCAAAAGATGTATTAGTCCTGATTTCAATTCAAAAGCAGCATCTAAATCAGGATATTCAATACACAGTGGTTGTTGATTTAGATTAGGAGTGGCCAACTCCCTCAAAGTCCTAGCAGCCCTATTGTTATTAGGAGCAGCCATATCTTCCTCTTCTGAATCACTGTATGAACTGTTAGAAAATAACTCAAGTGCTATGTTCAAGCCAGGTGATGCAGCGATAGCTTTTTCAGAGTTTGCAGTTGCAATTTGAGCTTGCCGAGTCTCTTTTCTCAACCTTCGTGCGGTTTTCTTAATTTCTGGATCAAATCTTAATTCATCAGGATGAGAAGATTGAGTCATAAACCAAAAAGAAATAGAAAATAAAAAATAATAATAAAAATAAATTAAAAATAAATAACCAAACAATAAATTGCAAATTTCTAAATGAATAGTGCCACCTAGAAAACTTCACCGAACCTATAAAAAAATAAAATAAAAATCAGAATTTGATAACAGAAATGAAAACACAAATTGACCTAAAAGCAACGAATTAAAAAAAAAATAAAAAAAAAATCAGCTAGAATAAATAAAAAAAAAATGACAAAAAACACTCCCCGACAACGGCGCCAAATTTTGGAAGCATGTCGTTAACACTCCAAAAATATTTAACCTTACTTCTTAATACAATAAACACAGTAGCTAGACAAGTAAGGGTCGAACCCACAGAGAGTGTTCACAATTTATTTTTTATTTATTCTGACTAATTCAAAACTGAAATTTAATTAATAACAAAACAATAAATAGGGGGTTGAAATCTTGATCAAACTAATTACGATTGAAAACTAAATTAATAATAGATATCAATGAATTAAAAACTTTAGTTCTTCGGTTCAATCTCACCCTCACAGTTAATGGAACAATCAATCAATTATAACGTTATTCTACCCTTCAATGAATCTAATAATCCTAGGTAATAACAAGTTCTGCTACCCAAAATTTTCCTTAATTCCTTACTAATGAAACAAGCTCTCCATTAGATTCTAACCATTAAACAATTTAGAACAAGCTCTCTAAATTTAATGTAATGGCAGCATTAATATCCAAGAAATTATATTATTCTAAGCAACAATCACACAAGTTCGGACTGTTTAACTTAGGTCATGATAATCATAGCAATAAACAAAAGCTTGTCCATAATCATCTATCACTATTTGCCACAATTGATTAGGAACCATATCAATTACGTAATATATTTCCTGAATCTAGCAATTGATAATACTTTGATCAATTCAACAGGTCTTGATTAAATCAATCAAATCAAATATCAATAAACAGTTAAAATAGATTATCATGAACAGATTCATAAGAAAAGGGAGAAATTAGGTTACTGAATTAATTCAACCATCAAACTGTAATGAAGGGTTCGAAATCCCCTTAAACTGAATTGAAAATCTAGCCAGACATCATTGAATAAGAAAATAAAACTAATAATTTAATTTCTAACTATGTGCGCCCCTGCTTCCCTGTGCGCCACAAGCTTCTTCTCTCCCTGTGCACTGCTTCAGCGCCGCACCCCCTGTGCCGCTTCCTCTCTTTGTTCCTTTAATTTTCCACCGCCTGGATCTTCCTAGTCAGCACCCTAGCCCACTGTTCAGTCCCCCGCACTTAGTTCAACCGCCCAAGCCATCACGCAAGCCCAGCCCACCTTGACTTTTCTTCTTCCTTTCTTTATTTCTTTTGTCTTTTTCTTTCTTTTTACTTTTCAACCGTTCCAGTGCTGCAAGTTTGACCAGCCCAGCTCACCTTGATTAGCTTTCTTTCTTTTTATTTTCTCCATGCTCCAGCCGCACTTTAATTGGGTTGAATCTTACGAGCTATTTTTATATCCGAAAACGACCGAATGTTGACTCAGGATCTTCATGAAATTTGTAGCCCTAGATGAGTAGATAATTTTAGGATTTTCAATCACTTGATTTGGACTTTGAAAACTCAAGTTATAGCCCGTTGAAGTCGGCTGGTCGGACAGGATTCTACTGCACGAAACAGCTTTTCAGGCTGATTTCGAAACAATGTTTGGAGGTCCAAACGAACTTGGATTTTTGCAAAGCAGACCTTTCTGAAAAGCCCAAGATGTCCTCTAAAAACTTCATGAATACCACTTCCTCATTCTCGAAGTCTAAGACCATCCAAATTTCAATTGAAGTTCCATAGGTCAAATCTGTCCAAAAACCAAAAATTGCACAAAATTATTCTTTTACCATCAATGCTTCCCTAATTCAATAAATGCATTAATTAACTCACTAAAATATAAAATATGCCAAAAAAATAAATATAAAGGAATTAAAAATATTAAATATTATGCTCTAATCAGAGAGCCCCTACTCTTGAGCCTTCATCACCATTGCCTCATCTACAGCCTGTTCCAACGGTTTATGTAGACGAAGCTAAGATTGCACATGGAATGATAGACTTTATGAGTTCCAACAGGCTAGTAGGGATGAGGTACTCTCACATCCCTAAGGTGGCGAGAGTAGAGCCATAGCGGCCATGAAAGAGTTCCAACGGCTTAATCCTCCCAAGTTTAGGGGAGAGCTCGACCCACTAGCAGCTGACTACTGGCTCTGGACCATCACTAGACTTTTTGACACTGTTTGGATTGATGAGAATGATCTTTGGATCAATTTTGCTATGGTATTGTTTGAGGGTGAGGTCATAGATTGGTGGGATGTAGTTAGGCTTTTTATAAATTTCTCAATAAGTACTTTCCCGCAATCGCCAAAAATGCAATGCGCTAGGAGTTCCTTCACTTGTACCAATGTGACATGATTGTGACTTAGTTTGAGTCCAGATTTTTTATACTTTCTCGATATGCACTAGGAATGGTGATGGATAAGGCCGATAGGGCATAGACTTTGGAGTTCGAACTCAAGCCTACTATCCGAACTAAGGTGGTACCACTCAAGCTATGAGTGTATTCTAAGGTGGTAGAGCAAGCCTTATTGATTGAGGCAGAAGAAGAGAATTTTAGGAGGATTCGAGAGGTCCGATATCCAACTAGGAGTATTAGTGTTTATCTCAAGAGACGGGACTAAGAAAACGCAGAGAGAATGAGTCGTTTAGTCTTAGAGCCGACCCAGTCATTTGCAGGATCAACACCTTCTGTTTCCCATACACTAGGGAAGAACTATCATGGGTAGATGATTTGTTTTTCATGTCAGCAGCCTGGACACTATATGTCAGACTGCCCACAAAGGGGACAGACTCAATCACATGGTATGGGGCAGGCACCTAGCAGAGGCTAAGGACACTCAAGGGGTGGAGGCCAGTCACAGGGACACGGTAGGACCCCTAGTTGTTTTCGATATGGTCAGGTGGGACACTTTTCCCAACAGTGCATAGCACCATAGGGATTTGAGGCTTCCTCAGGCTATCAATAGCCTTACTTTTCATAGACTATCCAACCAAGCTAGAGTTTTCGTCCACCATTTCCACCAACACCGACCTTTTCAGCATAGAGCTCTAGACCAGCCCCAAGACCATCCTCATCGGTTGTCAAGCCGCAGACTTCCCAGTAGGGAGCAAGATAGTAGAACTAATTCACATACTCCTATTCATGGAAGGGTATTTGCAGTTACCGTGGTCGAGTCATCCGTCGGCCCATTTGTTATCCGAGGTACTCTTTTAGTGTTCAATTCATGGGATAATGTTATAATTGACATTAGCTCACCTAAATAGGGAATGACTAGAAGAAACCGCGTCGTAAAAAGAGCAATGGAAAAGAAAATATTAAGGAAATAGCTAAAACAGAAATTTGCACCAGCCAAACGAGGCATAAGCCCAAAATGAGGGAAAAATGCCCAAAAGTGAGGCCAAGGGGATTTGAACCCTTGACCATGTGAAGGAAGATTCTAAGCATCCAAAAATATACCAAGGGAGCTGCCAGCACTTTTGTGCTTAATTATGCAACAAAATTATATATGTACCCAATCACGGACCCCTAATCCGTATAGGGTGGGTTTTGGGTCGTGACAGGGTAAGTATGAAGATGTATCACAATCTTCATAGACAATACGGGTAGAAGGGCATGAAAGCTGACGCGGCAAGATTCGTTAGCCGATGTTTGACTTGTCAACAAGTCAAGGCGGAGCACTAGAGGCCCGTAGGATTACTTTAGCCACTTCCAATTGCCAAGTGGAAATGGGAGCATGTGACTATAGACTTCGTGTTGGGATTGCCTAAATCACCACAGAAACACGACACCGTTTGGGTAGTAGTGGATCGACTGACGAAGTTGGCACACTTTTTACCTATCAGGACTATAGATTCAGTGGACATGCTCAGCCGATTGTACATACGTGAGATCCTTCGACTTCACGGGGTTTCAATGTCTATTATTTTAGATAAGGATGCACGATTCACAAAACGTTTCTAGCAGAGTCTATAAGGAGCCTTGGGCACCGAGTTACGACAGTTAGAATGTATCATTCAAACTTTAGAGGATATGCTATGCACTTGCGTCATGGATTTTCAAGGCAGTTGGGAGGGCCACATGCCACTTGTGGAGTTTTTCTATAATAATAGCTACCAGACCAGTATCAAGATGGCACCGTTTGAGGCATTGTATGGTAAACCTTGTAGATCAACTATCTATTGGACTGAGGTTGGGGACGCGACACTTTTGGGTCCAGATTTAGTTAGGGAAGCCATAGAAAAATTAAAGATCATCCGACAACAACTACTCACAGCACAGAGTAAATGGAAGAGTTATGTAGACAAGAGGCAGAAATCCTTAGCCTTTGAGGTAGGGAATCACTGTTCCTTAAGGTTGCCCCACAAAAGGGTTTGGCTAGATTTGGTTGTGATGGCAGGTTAGCACCGAGGCACATAGGACTGTTTGAGATCCTTGAGCGAATTAAAGAGGTCGCTTACCATCTTACCTTACCAGCACACCTAGTAGGAGTCCACAATGTGTTTCATGTTTCTATGTTTCATAAGTATGAGCTAGATACTTTGTTTGTTTTAGATTGGACTGATTTGGGAGTTGAAGAGGATGTTTACCCATTCGAATTCTAGATTTGAGAGAGCATGTTTTACGAGGCAAGACCATTCCTTTGGTCAAGGTCTTATGGAAACACCATGGCATGAAGGAGGCCACGTGGGAGTGCGAGGATGGACTTCACACCAAACATCCAGAATTATTCCTTGATAGAGGTATTATTTAAATTTCAAGGATGAAATTTCTTTATGGGAGGGAGGTTGTAACGTTTCGTAAAATTAAAAAATACATAAAAGAAATAAATAATGAATAATGTTACTTTTGCATGATAATTAACCTCATGAACATAATAATGAGGTGGAAAGAATTTAAACAACATAATATGGAGTAATGATACATAGATGATAAATGGAAAATAGTAAAAATAAGAAAAATATGTAAGGTTTTCTGGCATTCGTTCGAATGAATGGGTTGTTCATTCGAACGAACACTAGAGAGTCTACTGTAATTTTTATTTGATATTTGTTCGACCTTCGTTCGAACAAAAGGCTTGTTCGTTTGAATGAACGTGCGACGTAACACTTTTAAATGCGAGCTGAAAGGCCATTTTTTCTCAAATTCCATTTTCCCTTCTCTTCCAAACTCTCTCTAGACAAGAGGAAAGATAGGGTTAGGTCATTTTTTAGGCTTTCATGAATCTTTAAGCATTGTAAACATGACACAACACAAGGATTCAAGTATAAAATGAATTTCTACCGATTGAAATTTAAGAATTTCAAGATTTCTTCAAGAGCAAAAGGTGAAATTGGTGCTTTTCATTTCCTTTTCAAAATTCTTGAAATTCTTTGTAGATCTTGCTTTCTTAAGTAAAATAAGTAAATCATTTCTTAGATTTTAAGGGTAAGGATTGAAGCTTGAAATTGGAATCTATCTCTACACACAAATCCACACTTGTTTTGAGGTAGGGATGCTAACCTAGGTTGAGGGTTAGGTGTTTACATAGATACATTGAGAATTTTATTTAATTATTTGTCTTACATTATAAATGTCATTATTCATGTACATATATGTTAGGTTTTGGGAAATGATAGGAGTACAAAATGGCATGCATTGAAATGATTTTGGCATGTTCATGTTGACAATTAGGGGAAATGTTAAATGTCATTTACTTATGCTAATCTTGCCACACACTTGTTGATAATTGGATTGTTGATGGCTATAGGTTGTATAGTCATTGTTATGTTCTTATGATAATTAATGAGGTGATCTGGACCTTGGGTATGTTATGAATAAGGTGAAAAATATTGATGAATGATAAAATATGAAAATGGAAATGGAGAATGGGATGTGGATAATTAATCCCTAGAATAAGTTGAGGGATAAGAAATAGTGGCATGTTGTGAGGCCGTATTAGATACCGGGAATATTTTGTGATGGGGATTGTGTCTCCCTTCAGTTGCAAATTGTAACCCTACGCGGGTGGTAGTACATAGCCAATAGGTTAGTAGCTCATGAAGTACTAGGCTTTTTCAGGGAGCCATTAGGTGAATTGACAAGGTGATTTTATTTAAGTAAGAGGATAAACGCAAGGTTTGAATGGTAATTTACTTTGTACCCTTTACTTGTTGTTATGTTTTCTTGTGGTTGGGTTGACGATTTGCATTGATAGGGATATGATAAATCGTTTATTGATATGTATGCATGTTGGTTGAATACTTTCCTAACACTTCGTATCTCACATGCCTTTACTTTGCACCACCTTAATTTTCCCTATTTTAGAATCTCTATTAGGGTTGTTGTATTGACCCCTACTAGATGTAGGTAACGACAAGGAGTCAGTCGCTTAATGACATAGATTAGAAGGACATCTCTTTTGGACTCTTATGTTTATTTTTGGATGTAATTAAACTAACAACTTCTATTTTGGTCTTTTGTTATTTTAGGAATGTAAAAGGCCCTATGGTCTTTATATGTTGATGTAAAGGCTCGGAAGCCTCAACAAGACTATTATTCTTTTGACTTAGAAATAGCAATCACAAGATGAATACACTTTTAGAATTTATATATGGAAACCTTGTTGGATTATGTGTATGGAATATTAATGAATATTTTTGTTATGAAAAACTCAAGTGAGAATATACATATCATAAGGTGGCTTAAGATATACAGGAATCATTTATTTAGTTTGACCTTGATTTACAGGGTCACCCTTAGGTCTTTGAGGCCCGAGGCATGACATAATGGTATCAGAGCCTTAGGTTTAGAACACTTAGGGGCAACGGGTTTGGGTAACACTAGGACACTTGAATAAAATTTAAAAACGTTAAGTTTCAAATATTTTTTACTTTTGACTGTTGTATGCTTGTGAAATGTGAAGTGTGATATATGCCTTGATGTGAGCATGCTTACGATATTGAATTGTAGGTGATTGATATATCGTTGAAAATTGTTTGAATGTTGATCTGAACAATGATTTGAATTGCTTGATGCAAAAATACTTGATGTGTTAAGTTGTTAGATGATCAAGACATCATTTTAACTTGTCTAAGTGTTGATATGAACTTTGACTTAAGTGTTTAATGTGAAAATACTTGATGTATTAAATTACTAGATATTTGAGACATTATTAGAGATTGTTTGAGTATTGGTATGAACATTTACTTGAACACGTGGTACAATACATAAATAAATTGAATGTTTACATGTACTTATGTTAATGTGCATGAGGTTATTTTATACATCATCTGTCATTTTTCCCATAGAAGGCCTTTTCTATATTTTGGTCATTATGCCCAACAAGGGCATTTTGATAATTTCTAGCTTTCCCTACCCATTAGGGGTAGTTTGGTAAATACTAGAGGTTTTCCACCTTCTAGGGGTATTTTTGTAATATTATTGTTATTTTGTTCTTTAGGGGGTACCTTGGTAATTTTAACATATTCCTATCCCATATAAGTTCTTTTGGTCTTTCATGGGTATACATGTAATTTCCATGCCATTTTACCTTAATAAGATTAATTTAGTAATTTTAGCCACTTAGGGACAATTTGACTTTTTTATACTTTAGTGACATTTTTGTAATTTCCTTATCCCTAAATTCCCCACCGAATTAGGGGCGAGATAGTAAATATAGGTTTGTCCACCAAATACTTGCCTATTTCCCTTCCTTCCTTATCCCAAGGGATTTGCTTAGATTTGTGCACCAAATACTTACAAATTTCCCTCCCTTCATTATTCCAAGGGATTTTCCCTAAATTTGTGCACAAAATAATATTTATATCTAATTGTTTGCTCATTAAGCATTCAATCTTGGCCATTCATCCATAGGATTCATTATGAGTCCTTGGATCAAACCTCCTTACTTTTTCCCTATAAATAAGACCCCTTGGCCACCATAATTCGGTGACACACACAAAGAGCCAAACAGAAAAATTAAGAAGTCAATTGTTGTTGCAATAGTTTCCCATATTTCTTCTTCCATATTTTTAAAGCCTTGTTTTACACAAGTAATAGTTCTAATCTATTGAAGAAGTAGTTCAATACCATTGAAAGCTCAATCGAAAGAGTTCAAGCTTAAAGACTTGTCTGATTCAACCCAATTGATGAGAATGCAAAATGTAATATTTTTCTCCCTTAATGTTTAGTTTTTTATCCTTATTTGGTGCCTAAATGTACTCATTATTCTTATATTTTGATTTAGGATGCAAATGGAGGTGCTAAGTGCAAAACGAAGCTAATTGGGTGATTTTGGACAGCTTCGTAATCTGAGCATAACTCACTCATTCGAGCTCCGATTGAGATGATTCAAGATTTTGTAGAAATCCAAGAACAATGTATACAACGTTCATGTTTTGAATTGTGAGAGATTCGGGCTGCATCAAGGTCGAAATTGGGCTTAAAGTTGCTGCACCTATTATGATGACGTTCTGGAGCATTTTTAGCTGCGCGAAATTCTAATGTGCGGGTCCACGTGATTTATTTTTGGAAGTTGTGCACAAAAATTTCAGCTGCAAACATCACTTTCCTAGTTATATTAGGACTTTATTTTATTTTTAATATTTTCCTTAATTAGTCAGATTTTGGTATTTTTATTTTAGGATAATATTTGGAATATCTTTAGGAGTTCTAATAGGCTTCCAACACTGAATTAATGTGTAAAAGGAGGAGATCAGATTTGACGGCTCTCTCTCTCTCTCTCTCTTCTCTCTCTCTCTTCCTTCTTCTCTAATTTCTCTTTCGAGTTTTCATGGCCCTACGTGGCTAAACTTTTATAATTGGTCGAAGGAAACGGAAGCCTCAGATTCAATAATACTGTGAGATCTAATTTATTTTTATTGTTCAATTTATGCTTTGAGTATCGAATGTTCTTCTGTACTTATTTTCATGATTGTCTAGTTTAATTACTACGAGGCCTACTAGTTTATTATTCGTTGCAATCTAC
>CM018043.1:36423480-36438480 GCA_008638375.1 Nyssa sinensis | reverse complement strand
ATTCGAGCTTGAGTTGATTCATTTTTGCTCCACTAGTTTTGATGGCTTTTGAGCTACATTCCCAAATATTTCCCACCTTAATCCTAAACCCCGTTACAACCCTTGAAAAGTCCTTATGATCCTTGACATGCATGTGATCCCAGCGGTGGAGACTGAGATGATATGCAAGCCTATGGTAGATCATTTCCATTTGAATGAATTTGAGCGAAACACATACCCTTTAAACACTTGAGAGTCGAGTGTTTATTTCCGTAAGGGTCTACGTATTTAATTTACTCCATCTTCGAGTGAAAGTGTTTACTAAGTAATTGTAAGTTGTTTAAAAATGTTTGTTCATGATATGTTATGAGTTTTGAAAAGCTTGGTTGTTCTTTGTTGATGGCGTTGCAACTTTGGTGTTTTTGGGAAAGTGAATTTGAGTTTTGCCCAAGGACGAGCAAAAGTTAAGTGTGGGGGAATTTGATGAGAATGCAAAATGTTTAGTCTTTTGTCCTTATTTGGTGCCTAAATGTACTCATTATTCTTATATTTTGATTTAGGATACAAATGGAGGCGCTAAGTGCAAAACGAAGCTAATTGGGCGATTCTAGAGAGATTCGACATCACTTTGTAATCTGGGAATAATGCTCTCATCCGAGCTCCGATTGAGATGACTCAAGATTCTATGGAAAGCCAAGAAAAATGTCTACAACTTTCCTGTTTTGAGTTAGGAGATATTCAGGCTGAATTAAGGTCGAAATGGGGCTTGAAGTTTCTACACCTGTTATGATGACGTTCTGGAGCGTTTTTAGCTGCGCGAAATTCTAATGCGCGGGTTCACGTGATTTATTTTTGGAAGTTATGCACGAAAATTCCAGCTGCAAAACCACTTTCCTAGTTATATTAGGTGTCACACCCCGAATTTTCACAAACCCGGGGAGTGAGTGAAATGAATTAAGGAAAATAAATAAAAGGGCGATTAAATAGATTTAATTGATTATTCATTTATTTCTCCATGTTTCCCCAAAATTATAAATAAAGACTTGCTATTTGACTTAACCAAAATGGTCTACTAATGTCACTCAAACATCCCTCCCAATTAATATTCAAAATAGTTTAAGTCATGTTCAAAAATGGCTTCCAAAACAGCCTCAAAACATCTCTAAAAATGTCTTGAAATAATGGCCCAAATGGGCCCCAAATGTCCTAGGACATAGGCCAAGAATAGGTCAAAAGGTCTACCAAAATTGGTCCAGGTAAGTGGCCAAACATAGCCCATAAGAATGGCCAAACATGGCCCAAAAGAATGGCCAAATATAGCCCAAAATAGTACCAAACACGGCCTAAGGATTGGCAAAATATGGCCCCAAAAGGGTACCCAAACATAGCTCAAAAGAGTGGCCAAACATGGTTCAAAAAGGTTTCCAAGAAGTGGTGTCAAGGGGTTGTCAGGCTGGGTGTCAAGGACATGGCAGCATGCTGGCACGCACAAGCGCAGCTGCAGGCGCGCGGGCAAGGCAGCGTGGGCGCGCGGCATGGCGCAGGGCTGCGGGATGGGGCTGTCCAGGGGCTAGTTCACTATAGCCACTATTCATTGCTACAGTAAACTAGTAGCTAAAATGCTACAATGCCCAAGTTTACAACCTTGGCCAAAAATCTTGATTTTGATATTTTTATACCCATTTCAATTTATTTCATCACCAAAATTGGTGTGAGGCCCTATAACATGTAAATTGACCAATTTACCATTTTTCTCTTATTTTTTGACTTCAAATAATTTTCAGGCTAATCACCCCCATTTTTCATTTTTTTACCTTTCTTTCTTCTTCTTAAGTCTTTTAATCCCCTACTTAGAAAGTCTAGGCATGCTCTCCTACTCCACTCAACCTAATTACCATATTTTGAAAAATTTCACCATAGTCTCCTTTGTTTGCTAAGCATTTTCCACCTAATACTTTGCAACCATTCATGTATACAAGTATTGCACATCCCATCCTCACTCGATGGCCACAAGTTCATTAAAATTAAACGTACATCTAATGTTCTCAACATATATATATGATGCTCATTAAACAAATATATCCCACATGTCATTTGGGTTTAAACCCTTATATTTCAAAATGGCCCAAGGCCTATAGTTCACCGTTCTTCCAAATTAAAACACAAGTCTTTTGGGCTTATGCCCATACACACAAAAATATGCCCTAAGGGCCAAATATCTTTCAAAGTTGTCACGACCCGCAACCCACCCTCTACGGATTAGTGGACCGCAACCATCCGACCCGACCCTTTGGCCGAATCGGACCTAATCATCCTGTTCATTCACATCAGTGTACTAGTAGATAACCACATGAATCATCATATGCAAACATAGCGGAAAACATTAACTGAATTGTTCTAAATACAAATCGTTCTGCAATTAAAAAAAAACACACTAGCCTGTAACATCTCTAATAGATCATCTCGTCCCCAGGACGTGAATACACGGGAATTCTACAAGACTGTACTACTATTACCAATACTTGTCAAAATGTCCATCCTATAGCCACAAGCCTCCTACTTGTCCGTCCTCTGCATCAATCCCTGAAATGTGGTAAGGGGGGGTGAGCTAAACAAAGCCCAATAAGTAAGTCCCCTACTCTGTCATGTGTACAAGATTTGGAAAGAACTGAATAATAATAAAGATATGATAGCCAGTCAATATCATAACAATAATCAAAACTCGTCAGTGAATATCACAATAAAGGAACATCGAGTCTGACTAATGACATCACAAGCTATAGACCAAAGTGTCACATACAAGATCATAGAAAGTACTCGAACAAAGCTGGAACATGATTTCACTATGAATCTAAATAGATAGATGGTGATGTCAAAACTGGTGGATGCTATAAACTATGGGGCCCAGGCTACCCCCTGTGTGCATAGCACTGAGCTCAATCATATAAATCTGGTCCCCATACTCGGGACAGGACCCCATACTCGGGTCAATAATATAAGGCTGGTCCCCATGCTCGGGACATACTACGCATCATAACTAAGCTATTCCACTGGAAAAGTAAAATCACACAAGTGGAATCATAAAGGATCTGATATGATAAATAGAGTACAAATGCGTATAGCAAGAACTGTGACATGGCTGAGTGTACAACATGCAGAGGTCAGATATTACTTACTTTATCTGTGTCTCAGTACTCTGGGACTTTCTCCTTTCCGTTGACTGGCCTATACATCAATAAACACGTCTCAGTTTTACTTTCATTTATCAATTGTACACATAGCTACTCTAAATATCTCTTTTACTCATTTTCGTTTCTACGGTTTCCAGTTTGGACTTAATTTGCCCAAGGGCAAAATGGTCATTTACGTGTCTCTACTTTTTGGGTTCTGTTTTCATAATTTGGACTTCACCGTTAAGTCCAGTAGGTTTGAATTAATAAAAATTCACTATTTACTTAACTAAATCGGAGTCCGTTTGACTTACCCTTGACGTAGGGACATTTTGGTCATTTTGACGTTTCTACGGGTACTTTATTTTTCGAGACTCTGTCTCATGAAACGGACCTTACCATTGAATCCAAAAGGTCCAAAACAGTAGGTTTTCATTATTCATTCGACAAATTTAAGCGTCGAAATTTAATTCGAATTTATTTAATTTCCAAAATTATTTAATTTATTGACTTGGGTCTAATATATATTTATTTTAAGTAAAATAAATCATATGTGCCTTAGTGGCACAGTGGTTCATGAATTTTCATCATTTCCCAATGGTCATAGGTTCAATTCTTTGCCCAACCCATTTTTCCAAATTTTTTTTTTTTTCTGTTTTCTAATTCCTGTATACCAATATAAGTCATCCATTGGATAGCTTCTCCTTTCTAACCAAACACCCTCCAAACTCGAATTTAAAAATTTACCCATAAAGTACAAGTGTTGGGCAGTCATCTGAATGGGTGGGTCGGGTCAGACCCGACCCGGTTTGGCCAAAATAAAATTGCAAAACAGCAGCCGCGCAGTAGCCTATGCCTGCGTACAAGTTGTCTTTTTCGTCAACGGCGACTCGCCGGTGACGGGTTTCTTGCGTTTTTCAGCGGGGTTAACACCTACGAGTTATGGGAAACTCAAATCTATCGTCGGATTTCAAATCGGAGTGCCGGAGCACTCCTAAAATGGCCGGAACAGTGGCGCACCTGGGGCTGTGCAGGTTTTTCCGGCAGCCCCTTTCCCTTCCGTTTTTTCCCATTTTCTCCTACAGTTTCAATCCCAATTTGATTCTAAAATTTACCTACACCTAAGAGAATCAATTTCCCATGATCTAGCCCAATTGATCGCAACAAAATCAACCCATCCGATCGGTTTTTCACCTCTGTTTTCTACCGTTTCCCACGTTCGGTTCTGTTCGTTTTTTCTCTTTTTGTTTTTTCTTGATTCAATTCCAACACCAACTATATCCATGCATATCAAATAAATTCCCATGCTTCACAATATATATATCAAACAATAATTCATGCTTTGAACAGAATCAAACACAGAAAATTAAACGCACTCACCCAATCGCGCGTACAGAGCGATCACTGATTTCTCTTCCGAATCCACTGCTCAATCTGATTTGTCTTGGCTCGTTTCCTCCTCCGCTTCTTTTTCAACTCACGCACAGTGCCCGACCTGCCTCTCCCTTCTTCCTCCTCTCTTTTTTTCTTCCTTTTCTTCTCCTTGTTCTAGCGTCTAGCCGCTTGCTCTGTTTTTGGTTTTCCTCTGTTTTTTTTTTTTTTTTTCTTCTTTCTTCTCTTCTTTCTCTGCTTCTATGGCTGTATATACAACCAAGAGATGACTGAACCACCGCTTCTTTATTTCTCCTGCCCTCTTTCTCTTCCTCTCCCATCCGTTTCAAGCCCCCTCATTTCTCCTTCTTTTATTTTTCTTCCGTTTTGTTTTTCTGCTTATGTCCGTTTCCCTGTTTCTCTTTTCTCTTTGTTTTTGTTTTCCGTTACACCACACACACATATATAACTCCTTATATATTTATACCCATATATAAATATACATAGATATAATATATGCATGTATTTCAATTTTTTTCATTTTTATTTATTTCTTTCCAATTCTTATTTTTATCTTTATTTTTATTTTATTTTGTTTTAATTTCCTTTCCCATTACTTTTTTTTCTTTGTATTTATTTACTTTATTATTATTTTTTATTCACATATTCAAGCGATTTAAAAATCCAAATTGTTACTTCATTATAACACGTAAAACTCATCGGCTTGGTTACATCTGGGTCAGGATATTACAAAAGTTCCTTTCCCTCCTTCCTTCAAGACTTCATCAAGTCTCAAGTACCAGGAGCCTCATCTGTAATATGATTTCCCACGAAGGGTCAGCTCAACTGCTGGTATGACATAATGTTAATGCAAGGAACAAAGTTAAGGCGTGGCATGTGCAAGTGTGCATTTATAATATACATGCCTTCTAATTCATTAATACAATACAATGGCAATATGCGTGACACACCCATGCAAACTCTATGCCATCATGTCTTGGTTTACGGATTGCTCCCGTTGGCTCCGCGAGTACCAAACCCGTTCACGGATCGTTCCCGTTGGATACTGGGCACCAATGTAATGGCCAATTTTGGGTTTTTCCCATAGGATCTACAGCCTCATAATGCATAGCACCAAGTGCTCAACCCACACTATGTTTTCCAAGAATCACCATATGCCAATATGCCTTGATTTTTCTATGCAATTTCAATGAGGCATTTTATCAAATACATGGCATACACATTAAATCATGCATCATTCATAAAGTAAATTCTAACTTTCAAACCACACTAACTTCTTCCACATGAACATATGCTATATACAATCAACTTAACACATGTTCATGTTATATGTTCACTATATTACCAATTCTCAAAGAACACATAATCACACAAAGTATCAATGCATTAAACAACCATATCTTCTAAAACACAAGGTCTATTCACATGAACATAAGCCATAATGTAATGAATCAAACATATATTCAAGTTACATGTTCATCATTTCGATAATTTCTCAAAGATTACAAAATACATAAAGTACCAACACAATGAATAAATCATAACTTTTCAACTACAAGATTTTGTCTGCGTGAACATAAGCTAGAATATAATGAAGTATACATATAGTCATGGTTCATATTTATCACTTTACCAAATTCTCAAAAAATACAAAGAACACACAAGTACATAAACAACAAACTCTAGATTTTCAAACCAACTACATCCTAAGTGACTTTCTAACAGCAAATAAACATATAAATCATTCAATCAACTTATAAAACACTCCTAAACTTAACCTTATTCCTTACTAAGAAAAATATCATACCTAAAAGGGTTTTTCTCAACCCTAGGGAATTCTGTTCACTTTGCAGCCTGAACCAATCAGTGAAAATGTAGCCCTTGACGTGGGGAACAGCTTCCTAGAAGGAAGCCTTATGAGAATCCTAGCCTAGAGATGTGTTTTGGTGGCTTGAAACTTGGAAAACCCTAGGTTTGCTCACCTTTTCTCTCCATGAACGAGCTGCAGCTCCTTTCTCAGACCAATTCTAGTGATTTTTATCTCTAAGAGGTTGTATTTATAATAAAGAGGTAAAATGACCTTTTTGCCCTTAATGAGTTCGGGGCCCCGTTACACTACAACCCGTCCCAAAACGCTTCAATTCGACATTTTAATTTAACCATAGTTCTTAAAATTATTTTAAATAAAAATTTTCTAAAAAATTTATTTTCGCCTACGGCCGGGTTTAGCCGGTTCCACCTAGGCCACCTAGGATGCCTTTTCGGTCCAATTTTTGAAACTATTTCCTATTAGGCTCAAATTTTTATAGGAGGTGTATTTTAACATTATAAGAATTTTTTTCTTCTATGACATACTCAAATTATACTCCTAAACATGACTTATTCCTAAATGATGCATGTATAACGCCTTACCAGCAAACAGTGCATGAATAGTGCCCTATTGGTCAACAACGAAAAATTTACTCTCATTTTTTTTAGGTCTCTACATCCTTCCCCCTTTAAAGAAATTTTGTTCCAAAATTTAGAAATGTACCTCTTTGAGAAAATTTAGAAAAAAAATTAATACAAAACGCATTGTAACATGGAGACGTGCAACCTTACCTATAGATCCTTCACCCTTCCCTTTCCTAGGCGATGTGGGATGCATTATCCTCTCCCATTACCCTCTCCCCCCAAAGGAACCTCGTCCTCCTGGGTGGGCATGCAGTGGCGTGTAAACATCCCCACACTCCTTGCTAGGATCCAGTTCCGATACCATTTGTAACGACCCACTCTACATGGCACAATGCATAATGAAATCCTCAAACATGATGGCCTATCAATGCCAAAACTTTTTTTTCAAATCCATCCAAGCATCATGACCCACCTTAATAATGTAATATAATTAAAATATAAAATTCTCAATGTCCACAAAGATACCTCAAAGTCTCTCAACATATGTGATAACTATCTAACTACCCATGAATTAAGCTATGTGATCATTTAAGTAATCCATCACGATGTCATCAATACATCACCTACACCTCAACGTAATTTAATGATCCAATATTCTCCAAGTACTATAATTATCCACAAGACATCAACAACCTAATCTCAAAGTAAAGTCATCACCATCTACCTTAATCTATATAAATAACCGAGACTAAACACCAAGCATTAATAAAGATTAGCCTATTAATTTCAATCATATGTATATCAATTAGATATCCGAACATAAACGATGTAGTCTATGTATTCCAAACATGAAACCTAAGGTAATATATCAAGGTTTAAAAACCTAAAACATTTGAGAAGGAAAGAAAAGAAAATCCCAATTTCATCTAAGGTTATTCTAATTCATCACCATTCTAATCAATATATCAAATTAGGTGTCAAAGCAAATGAGATCCTTAGTGAAACTCTTTACCAATTTTAACTATGAATATATAAATCTATACACATATGTATCAAAACACACTTACATACTACATGGCTAAGCATACCCTTATACATGCATTAATATCAATCCAGTCTGTACAGATATCATAGTCTTAATCCTGTATCCTAGGAACATTGGGTACCAATCTAGCATAGATTTGTAGAATCAACAAGCGACATTCAATAGCTAACACGTAGCTTACCACATAAACACTTAAGCATAGGATACATCCTAAGAATATACCTATACATAAATAAGCATACAACTTATCATATAGGTAACTAGGCACATAACTGATCTTATGGATATCCAGGCTTATAGCCTATCTTATAAATCACTAGGTCTACTACATAGATATAAGCATCTTGCCACAGTTGGTCAAAAATGAAGTATACTACATACCCCCAACAAACCAAGAAAATAAGCGCATCGTATAATTACACATACTAAAGTAACAAGGACACACATAATCATGTAATCCAAACTAGCCCAATTAACTTAAGGTCTAACCTCTCCCAACTCATGACAGAGTCAATCCTAGAAGGATCCATGGACACCCCACTACCTGATACAACATGGTCTAGAAACTATACCTCCTGAAGCCAAAACTCACACTTCGAGAACTTAGCAAACAAACGATGCTCCCTAAAAATCTGTAATACAGTCCGTAAGTGGAAAGTATGCTCATTCTCAGAAGGTGAATAGATCAAAATGTCATCAACAAAGACCACTACTAACTGATCTAAATAAGAACTAAAGATGCGATGCATCAAGTCCATAAATGTCGCTAAGACATTCGTCACACTGAATGGCCTAACTACAAACTCATAATGGCCATAACGAGTACGAAAAGTTGTCTTCGCCACATCCTCCTCCCTTACTCGCAACTGATGAATACTCCGATCGAAGATTGATCTTTGAGAAACATCTCGAACCCTTAAGCTGATCAAACAAGTCATCTATCCTCAGTAACAGGTACTTATTCTTGATAGTAACCTGGTTCAGTCTCCTATAATCCACACATAAACGTAATATCCCACCCTTCTTCTTCACGAACAATGCCGAAGCACCCCACGGTGAAGTAGTAGAACGAATAAAACCCTTACCCTACAAATCAGTTAACTGCTCCTTCAATTCCCTCAACTTAGCTGGAGCCATATTATAAGGTAGAATGGAAATAGGCATAGTGCCTAGGATAAGCTCTATCATGAACTCTATCTCTCGTCTCGGTAGTAGACTAATCAAGTCATCCAAAAAGACATCGAGGAACTCATCCACTACTGGAGGTAATACACTCTCTGTAGTCCCACTCCCATCTGCTATCAAACTAGCCAACAAATAGCTATGACCTCCCCAATTCCTCAAGTCGTACTAGGGTGGCACTAGAAAATCCCCACGATCCCCCGTGAAATAAAAAATATCTCCCTCAAGAGTACACACTGTCACTCTCCCCCTGTAGTAGTCTACACTCACCCGAAAAGCAAACAACCAATCCATTCCCAATATAATATCAAAGCCAGACGTGTCAAGTAGAACGAAGTCAAAAGAAAGGATGCGATCTGCAATCTCTACAGATCCTCGTCAGTATCACATTACCCCCAACTGGGGTGTCAACATGCAATGGTGGATCTAACTGATCTACTTCTAACCCCAATGTCATGGCAAGCATGGTAGATATGAATGAATGTGATGCACTAGAATCTATAAGTACACTGGCCCATAAATTAAAAACAAGGAATGTACCTCGAACGACAAAAGGTCTGGAAGTAGATAGCTCTGGTGTGACCACTGCATATGCTCGACCCTATGTGGTCAGACCTTGTCTACCACCCCCTCGTAGTCCCTGCTGAGCTCCACCTCTCTGTCCAGGAGATCTAATAGTCTGTGCGAAAGGTGCAGGCTGAAACTATGGTGTTGGAGGTCAGTAGCCTAACTGTGGCTGTGGTAGAGCCAACAAGGTCTATCGTATTTGGTCTATAAGGCAACAACCAACTCTAATATGCAATACTCAACCCTAAGTGAATGTTATCCAAAAATAATACATCTCTCCATATGAGAGTTTAACACAAAAGTGTCCCTAAAATTTGATGTACAAATACTCTAAGTATCCACTGTCCAGTCCATACACAAGGATCTCCACAAGTTTCAATTCTTATTTTAGCCTTCTAAGGTCTTCTGTGTCTTTTAATTTACGATTTACTACCTTATGGGCATTTGTTCATTTAAAATTCTATAATTCTTTCATTATTTCTCACTTTTATAGCTAGGTAATAACTCTTCATAGATCACATTAGACATAGGTATTAAAAGAATATTAAACATGTTCTTGTCAGCAATTAACACTTCACAAGCAACAAGTATAATATATCATAACATACACATAGCAAGTCCCTACACATTACACAATGCTCACCAAAATTTCAAATCATGTGTCGTGGTCCCATTGTGTTCAACAACACCCCATGGTCCCTAAGTATTCGAACCTAAGCTTTGATACCACGTTGTCACGCCCGTGAATTTTCACAAACCCAGGGGAATGAGTGAAATGAATTAAGAAAAATAAATAAAAGGACGATTAAATAGATTTAATTGATTATTCATTTATTTCTCCATGTTTCCCCAAAATTAGAAATGAAGACTTGCTATTTGACTTAACCAAAATGGTCTACTAATGTCACTCAAACATCCCTCCCAATTAATATTCAAAATAGTTTAAGTCATATTCAAAAATGGCTTCCAAAACAGCCTCAGAACATCTCTAAAAATGTCTTGGAATAATGGCCTAAATGGGCCCCAAATGTCCTAGGACATAGGCCAAGAATAGGTCAAAAGGTCTACGAAAATTGGTCTAAGTAAATGGCCAAACATGGCCCAAAAGGTAGCCAAATATGGCCCAAAATGGTGGCCAAACATGACCTAAGGATTGGCCAAATATGGCCCAAAAGGGTACCCAAACATAGCTCAAAAGGGTGGCCAAACATGGCTCAAAAAGGTGGCCAAGAGGTGATGTCAAAGGGCTGTCAGGTTGGGTGTCAAAGACATGGCAACATGCTGGCACGCACAGGCACACAGGGGCAACAGCAGGCGCGCGGGCAAGGTAGCGTGGGCGCGCGGCATAGCTCCAGGCGCGCACGCGCAGGACGGCAGGGTATGCGGCGCACGCGCGTGGGCGCGGGGCACGTGGCATGGGCATGGGCATGGGCTGGGGCTGTCCAGGGGCTGGTTCACTGTAGCTACTATTCATTGCTACAGTAAACTAGTAGCTAAAATGCTACAGTGCCCAATTTTACAACCTTGGCCAAAAATCTTGATTTGGATATTTTTATACCCAATTCAATTTATTTCATCACCAAACTTGGTGTGAGGTCCTATAATATGTAAATTGACCATTTTACCCTTTTTCCCTTATTTTTCAACTTCAAATAATTTTTGGGCTAATCACCTCAATTTTTCATTTCTTTACCTTTCTTCCTTCTTCTTAAGTCTTTTAATCACCTACTTAGAAAGTCTAGGCATGCTCTCCCGCTCCACTCAACCTAATTACCATATTTTGAAAAATTTCACCTTAGCTTCCTTTGTTTTCTAAGCATTTTCCACCTAATACTTTGCAACCATTCATGTATATAAGCATTGCACATCCCATCCTCACTCGATGGCCACAAGTTCATTAAAATTAAACATACGTCTAATGTTCTCAAAATATACATATGATGCTCATTAAACAAATATATCATACATGTCATTTGGGTTTAAACCCTTACATTTCAAAATGGCCTAAGGCCTATAGTTCACCGTTCTTCCAAATTAAAACACAAGTCTTTTGGGCTTATGCCTATACACAAAAAAATATGCCCCAAGGGCCAAATATCCTTCAAAGTTCCTTTCCCTCCTTCATTCAAGACTTCATCAAGTCTCAAGTACCAGGAGCCTCATCTGTAATATGATATCCCACGAAGGGTCAGCTCAACTGCTGGTATAACATAATGCTAATGCAAGGAACAAAGTTAAGACATGGCATGTGCAAGTGTGCATTTGTAATCTAAATGCCTCCCAATTCATTAATACAATGCAATAGCAATATGCGTGACGCACCTATGCAAACTCTATGCCACCATGTCTCGGTTTACGGATCGCTCCCGTTGGCTCCCTGAGTACCAATGCAATGGCTAATTTTGGGTTTTTCACCATAGGATCTACACCCTTATAATGCATAGCACCAAGTGCTCAACCCATACTATGTTTTCAAATAATCACCACATGTCAATATACCTTGATTTTTCTATGCAATTTTAATGAGGCATTTTATCAAATACATGGCATATACCTTAAATCATGCATCATTCATAAAGTAAATTCTAACTTTCAAACCACACAACTTCTTCCACATGAACACATGCTATATAAAATCAATTTAACACATGCTCATGTTACATGTTCACTATATTACCAATTCTCAAAGAACACATAATCACACAAAGCATCAATGTATTAAACAACCATATCTTTCAAAACACAAGGTCTATTCACATGAACATAAGCCACAATGTAATGAATCAAACATATATTCAAGTTACATGTTCATCATTTTGACAATTTCTCAAAGATTACAAAATACATAAAGTACCAACACATTGAATAAATCGTAACTTTTCAACTACAAGATTTTGTCTGCATGAACATAAGCTAGAATACAATGAATTATACATATAGTC
This sequence comes from Nyssa sinensis, assembly GCA_008638375.1. NCBI lineage: Eukaryota > Viridiplantae > Streptophyta > Magnoliopsida > Cornales > Nyssaceae > Nyssa > Nyssa sinensis. The sequence continues at coordinate 36,425,809 of CM018043.1, read as the reverse complement.
ATGGTTCATGTTTATCATTTTACCAAATTCTCAAAGAATACAAAGAACACACAAGTACATAAACAACCAACTCTAGGTTTCTAAAGCAATTACATCCTAAGTAACTTTCTAACAGCAAATAAACATATAAATCATTCAATCAACTTATAAAACACTCCTAAACTTAACCCTATTCCTTACTTATCAAAATATCATACCTGAAAGGATTTTTCTCAACCGTAGGGTGTTGTGTTCACTTTGTAGCCTAACCAATTGGTGAGAATGTAGCCCTTGATGTGGGGAACAACTTCGTAGAAGGAAGCCTTATGAGAATGCTAGCCTAGAGATGCATTTTGGTGGCTTGAAACTTGGAAAACCCTAGGTTTTCTCACCTTTTCTCTCCATGAATGAGCTGCAGCTCCTTTCTCAGACCAATTCTGTGATTTTTATCTCTAAGGGTCTGTATTAATAGTAAAGGGGCAAAGGGGTAAAATAACCCTTTTGCCCTTAATGAGTTCGGGGCCCCGTTACACTACAACCCATCCCAAAACGCTTCAATTCGACATTTTGATTCAACCATAGTTCTTAAAATTATTTTTAATGAAATTTTTTCAAAAATTTTATTTTCGCCTGCGGCCGGGTTTGGCCAGTCCACCCAAGCCACTCGGGATGCCCTTCTGGTCTAATTTTTGAAACTATTTCCGATTAGGCTCAAATTTTCATAGGAGGTGTATGTTAACATTATAAGCATGTTTCTATTCTATGGCATACTCAAATTATACTCCTAAATATGACTTATGCCTAAATGATGCATGTATAACGCCCTACCGGCAAACAGTGCATGAATAGTGCCCTACTGGCAAAAAAGGAAAAATTTACCCTCATTTTTTTAGGTCTCTACTTTAGGACTTTATTTTATTTTTAATATTTCCCTTAATTAGTCAGATTTTGGTATTTTTATTTTAGGATAATATTTAGAATATCTTTTGGAGTTCTAGTAGGCTTCCAACACTAAATTAATGTGTAAAAGGAGGATATCAGATTTGACATCTCTCCCTCTCTCTCTCTCTTCCTTCTTCTTTAATTTCTCCTTCGAGTTTTCATGGCCCTGCGTGGCTAAACTTTTATAATTGGTCAAAGGAAACGGAAGCGTCGGAATCAATAATACTATGAGATCTAATTTATTTTTATTGTTCAATTTATGCTTTGAGTATCGGATGTTCTTCTGTACTTATTTTCATGATTGTCTCATTTAATTACTAGGAGGCCTACTAGTTTATTATTCGTTGCAATCTACTGTTAGGTTAGATATCAAATCCGTAATTGTTTGATCCCTCTAATTTGTGAAGCGACTAAGATTTAATGATTTGCTGCATCAAAAATTATTAGTTCTTAGGAAGAACGTTCAACTAAATTAAATGCCACCGCTTGTGCTTGTGTTCTTTAGCTCCGTCTATCTTTCTAATTCTTAAGGCTGCTACTAGATTAAACCTTTAGCGCTTGCCTTGGGTTGTTTAGTAGTTAGGGTTAATTAGATCGCTTGTTTTCTAATTAACTGTAACTAAGGAGAGAATAGGAAAATAATTCCAACAATGAATATTCAAAGTGTGAATTGATATATAGTTCCATCGATGATCAGTTGTAAAATTCCGATGGTGGATGTTGACTTAGACCAATGTTTGTTCTTTTGATTGAATTTGATACTTTAAAATAAATTGTTCCTTAGTTGTTTTTATTTAAAATTATTTTCATTATACTCAAACCCCTCATCCTTGTTCACATAGCATAAAACTAGGCTAGATACTCTCTGTGGGAACGATCCTTACTCCACTACTACATATATTTTTAGGAGTTTAGGTTTTATTTTTTTTGATTGCCTGCGACAGCACACCAAATTTTGGTGTTGTTGCTAGGGAGTGATTCTAGTTGATTTTTGTGCTTCTTGTGATCCTTATTTCGTTCTTGAAATTTAAAAAAATAAATAAATTGTGAGCGGTTCAAAAGGATGGTTCGAGTTTTTTTTTTTTTTTTTTTTATGGTAGCTGGGCTTTCTGCTGACCAATGCGTGACGCTGGCAAATTCATATAGAAGTTGTTAGTTATGCCTACAGAGTTTAATTTATCAAAGCCTAGGTGCTTCCTAAATGGTACCTGTGACATATTTTGATTCCTCTAGTCTTGTTTAACCTGTCATTTATTCCTGGTTAAAAAACAAAAACAAATCAAGGTGACATATATTTTTATTTTATTTTTATTACTCTAGATTTTTTTTTCCCGATTTTTTTTCATAGTTTATTAGAGTTTCCTTGATTGTTAATGACTGTAATTCGATCTTCTAATCAAGGTAATTT
>CM018043.1:36388480-36420980 GCA_008638375.1 Nyssa sinensis | reverse complement strand
AATAGCTGAGTAGGAAGGCACGAAAATGGAAGAAATGGAATCGGGATTAGGGTTTTCAGAGGGGGTCGATGTGGGAAGAAGAAGACGGGTCAACTCGGTCTTAAATTAGGGCTGAGTCAACTCGAATACGTGGCAGCCTCTGGGCTTGCCACCAAATTAATTAAACGACGGCGTTTTGTCTTTGGTTTAAATTGAATGAACCTAGGGCTGACGTACGTCATGATGACGTCAGCCACATGTAAATGAACCCACTGAACCGGTTGGTTTACAACCAGACCGGACTGGTTCATTTAAGATCAAACTGAACTGTTTGGTTTTCTAAATTATTTAAAATTAAATAAACCAAAGCTTTTGTTATTTGCGAGTTGACCCCAGAACTTCTGGACAATCCTACTGTGGCCCAACTGAGGAAAAATTTATGCAATAAGGCCCCTAAAACATAATTAAATAATTAATTTAATTATCTAATAAATAAAGTAAAATTACTATTTTGCCCCTAGGTCATAACTAAGGCAAATGAATTCCAAATTAAACATACGAATAGTGAATTTTAACTATTTTGGATACTCTGAAGCCAATGGTAGGGTCCGTTTTACGAGACGGGACCTTGAAAAATAAAGACACGTAAAGGGGTAAATGACCAAAATACCCCTTGTTCATAATAAACAAATTATTAGTGTATTCTTACTATCTCAGACCTTCTGAGTCCAATGGTGAGGTCCAAATTACAAAACGAAGTATGAAAAAATATGACACGTAAAACAATAAATGACCATTTTGCCCTTTTACATACAAAAGTCCGAATTAAATTCTAAGGAAAGCCTAAACCAACTTTCTTCGACACTCCGGACTCAATGGTAAAATCTATTCGACCAAAAGAAATGTCAAAAGTAAAAAGACATAAACTTTGTTGAATAGCATCTGTCAGATGGCTATAAATTAAAGTAATGCCAAAGTAATAATCTAAGGCATATACGAGGAAATGAATTACGAAAAGTGTAATATCCCAACCCGGGATACCGGGTCATATGGCACGTATTTCAAGATTAAAGGAAATTTGTGTAAAAATATTTACACCAAAGGAAATAATTAATTAAATAATTAATTATTTATTTATATGAAATTATTAACTCTAATTATGATTAAATAAATTTGAATACATAAACACACACTTTATGGTGTATTGTGTGTATGATATAAAGTGTATAAAAGTATATATATACACATGTCCATGTATAAGTATGTATATATATAAATAGTTAAAATAATTATTTCATACACAATTCATGAAAGCATGTATATGTATAATTATGTATGCATGTATGTACATAGATACATTATATATGTATTTGTAAATGATTAATTGTTTATATATATATATATTTATATACATTTATATAGATATACATGTGTAAAGTGTGAACAGTATGTGCAAGTGGGTGTGTGTGTGTGTCGGCTGTGTGTGTGAGTGTGTGTAGGTGAGTTGTGTGTGTATATATAATATACATATAACACAAAAAATATCAAGATCCATTTAATGTAGGATGCCAAAAATGAAAAAGCAGAATTGATAGATTGTAAGATGGGTTGATAAGGTCAAGAATAGAGGCTGCAAACGTGTAGAGAGAGAGAGAGAAAATGAAGAGAGAGAAGGGTCGGTTTCTTCTCTTTAAAAGAAAACCAATGCATGTCTTGCATGTTTGAACCCTTAAGGAAGCAGAGAAAGAGAATGGAGGAAGAATCAGAAGTGAGGAAGGAGAAAAACAGCAACAAAAAGATGAGAGTTTTGAAAAATTATCAAATTCTCTCTCTAGAACTAAGCATGATTATGAATTGTTTTTGAGTTATATATGATCATATAATGCTAGATATATATTTATAAGTATGTCAAGCATGAAATAGAGTATTAAAAACCCCCAAAAACATGAAACCCAGAAAAACCGCCATGGGAGGACCTTGCTTGAAGCAGGTCTGAACCCATGGCAACCAAACCATTTTTGGCTTGTCAAGGCTTCGATATGAGACCATGAGGGTACTAAAAACCTATATACGCGATCACAAAGCTCAAAGGAAGCCCTCCAAAAATCCAATTGCAGGTGCGGGTTCAAAATCCCAACCTCACAAACTGACGTTTAAACCCATTTTTCTGAATGGGAAATGAAACTCCATGAGAAATGGAACACAAAGAATCAAACCCCAAGGGTTTAGCTCAGAAATGAGCATTTACGAGCAGCTTACAGGTTTGGATTATCATATCCTAAACCTGAGCACACGAACGAGTTTTAATCCTCCAAATGAATGCCAAATCAATTGGTTATGTCTTAGGAATAATTTGGGACAAAAACAGTAAGGATCCATGGATCCAAACTGCACGAAATAGGAAGAAAAGATAAACTGAAACTAGGGTTTTTAAGTCGGTCGATTGGGGAAGACGATGACGGGTTGACTCGTTTTTAAAATAGGGCTGGGTCGACTCGGACAGGTGGCAGCTTCTGGGCTTGCCACTGATTAATTGGGACGGCGTCGTTTTGAGTCGTATATAGGTTATACGTTTAAAAGTTCAAATTTTGGAAGAAAAGGGAAGGAACCGAGGTTACGGGGTTTCGATCCCTGACCCTCGCGTGTGGGGAAGCCCTCATTTTCCACTCGGCCACGCATGCGCGTGTGTCACACATGGGGCAGAATTTATATATAAAATATATATAAAATAAAACAGAAAAATAAAAGGTGCATTTTGCACCTGATGGGATTCGAACGAGGGATGTATGGGGAGGGAGGTGACACGCTGGCCAGCGTGCCACCCTATTCAACCTGTCACTTATTCCCCTTAAATAATATATATGTTACAGTTTATAATTTAATTTGATTAAATGAAATTAATTAAATTAAATACTCCGAAATGGCCCGTTGTCCAAAAATTACAAGTTATATATGTAACCTTACTATCTTGGACCCCCTAAGCCCATTGGTGAGGTCCACGACATGAGATGAGGTCCCGAAAAATTTGAGACCCCTAAAAAATGTCAAAATGACCAAAATGCCCCTGCCCCATAAATGAGCCAAACAAGTCCAAATTAAACAAATGAATAGTGTATCCTTACTATTTCCGATATTCTGAAGCCAATGGTAGGGTCCGTTTTACGAGACGTGGCCCGAAAAAATAAAGTCACGTAAGGGGTAAATGACCAAAATACCCCTGACCCAAAATTTACAAGTTATTAGTGTATTCTTACTATATCGGACCTTCTGAGTCCAATGGTGAGGTCCACGACACGAAACGGGGTCCCGAAAAATAAAGACACGTAAAGGGGTAAAAAGACCAAAATACCCCTGGTACCTCTAAAGCCAAAATGAAATCAGAGAAGGTCTAAATTGACTTTCTTTGACATTCCAGACTCAATAATGGAGTCCAAATTACGAAACGAAGTACGGAAAGATATGACACGTAAAATGATAAAATGACCATTTTGCCCTTTTACATATAACAGTCCGAATTAAATGTTAGGAAAGCCTAAACCGACTTTCTTCAACACTCCGGACTCAATGGTAGAGTCTATTCGACCTAAAGAAATAGTCTAAAATAAAAAGACATAAAATTTGATGAATAGCATCTGTTAGATGGCTATGAACTGAAATATTGCCAAAGAACTAAACTGAGGCAAGTACGAGAAATGAAAAACGAAAAGACACGACACGAAAACATGTCAAATAAATAACTTTAAATTAAAGTTAATGGAACTCCCAGAAGAGTATAAATTGAAATAAATTCAATTACTAACACATTAAATTGTGTCATAGGTTAAGAATACGAGTTACGTTAAGTGCATATGAGTTTATGAAATCGTTTTAGGATCTAATACGATTTAAGCATAAGTTAAGGAATATCGAGAGGATATTACAATGAATGTGAAGTTGATGAGATATTTATGAATTGTTCTTAGGAACTACAAGGAAAGTGGGAAAACGCATTTTTAGCACTAACCCTAAAGAACCAAGGTGAGTAACCCTGTGTTTGAATTGGAGATTTAACTCCATGAATTTGACAAGGTTTTAAGTTTAAAGATATGAAGCATTTGAAATTTCAAATTCAGTATTTACATGATTCAGTTTTTAATTGTTCTATTTTATAACCCCATTGTGACATGCTTAGTGATTGGTTTCTGCAACAGTTTTTCCTTCAAATACTTTTCAGCATGTCTAGTTAAAATGCAATTATTGTTAAATATCCTGAATTTGCTTATTTCAAGTATACGAATGTTTATCACGTAGCTATGAATGTTATGTTTTAAAGTACTCACAAGAAATATGTCACATCCCCCATACCCACCCTGTGCGGATTTAGGGGCATGCAACCGGCCAGTTAGGCACCCATCGGGTTTTTTTTTTTTTTTGAAATCAAAATGCCGACGGTAATCCTAACCACAGGCCATTCATCAGTAACATCCAAGTACAATGCATTCAATTAATATAAGTTACAGCGGAACTAAGGGAATGCATAACACCTTGGCAGAGCCATTAATACATCCATGGTTAACTATTACATCATTGTCCTACAAAAGATACGAGTCTTAGGTTTCAGTACATCATATTCAAAAATGGAGTTAGGTACAAAAATGGTTAATTCATAAGTTCTTCAAAATAGTTCTCCGGGTCTCCAACCCGCTAATCCTGGTCGCTGGGTCCCTCACCTGAAAAATGTTAGGGAAGGGGTGAGCTTTAAAAAGCCCAGTGAGTAACACGGGTCCCCTGTCATGGGTTTCAAACCATTGTTGTTTATAAAACAGGTGGTCGGATCAGACATTTCAGAGGATATAGTTAAATCCGTATATTTGAACAATATTTAAAACAAGAATACAGTCAAAACATCATAGCAACAAAATAGTTCAATAATAAGCGGAGCAGAACAGTATAACAGGATAACAGTACAGTATGCACAATTTAAATAGTGCAATATGCTCATACAGTGTTCAAGACTGAATTTGGTACCATGAGTCAGTTATTCTTTTAGTAAAAACAAGGATAATTTCATTTCAATACGGAACAGTGAAATCGGACAGGGTAAAATATAGTCATGCATTGAGTAGAAGCATGAAAGACAGTATATCAGTAGGAACAGTACAGTACAGTATTTAAAAAAAGTACAATAACTAGACGGTGTACTTATACACCAATTCAGGAGTCTAGGTTACTCACCTTGTGCGGTAACGGGACTTAACTGAGAAGCCTTTCTCTTCTTCTTATCCTTCTTTATCCTAGAAAATTTATGAACATTTCGTAAATCTCACATGAATCTTAACTTGGTTTATTCTAATTCAAAATTCAACCTGAGTTAGACTATCTCGCTGTCTATGTGTTTTTATGATAATTGAAATTCACCTTTGCACCCACTCTTTCAGGGTTTCCGTGTCTTCCTTGTTTCTTTAGTTTAGCCTCCGCGACCATTGCCTTGGTACGCATCTTGTATATAAACGGTCGAACGGAGACTACCTCGGTTGTTTTGGCTATCCTTATGTTCCGTTCGATAATCTTTTGTTGCCATAATAGTTGTTGCATGAACTCCTGTTGCTTCTTGTCAGCTAGTCTTTCGGCTTTAGACATAATGGTAAATTTCTTGTTTTTCCCTTCCATGACTGGCTTGAGTTTTTTATCCTATAGCATGATCCCAAGAAGTCAGGATGTGTACTACCTCTAGACAGTCCGGTCATGAAATTATTTAAGCTTTCATTGGGTTAGTTCTTAGTTCACTCGGATGTTATCTAACTTGATACAGGGTTAGGTGTATTTTGGTCATTTCACAGTTGTGAAGTTTTGACTCTGATTCGTCATCCAATCACATGTATAGTCCCCTACGTGTCAGGGTTTCTATTGTTTTCAGTTTCGTCTCAATCGGACTTTGTTTGGGTTCTAAACAGTGTTAGGGGCAATTTGGTAATTTCGTGTGTTGCATTTTTCGGCACTTTATCTGCTAATGCGGACCTCACCGTTGAGTCTGGAATGTCTGACATAGTCAAAATAGTCTATCTTTTAGTTGTATTTGGGTTCGGGTATCATCAGGGGCAGTATGGTCATTTACTCCTACGTGTTTGTATTTTTCGGGACTTAATTTCCCAATTTGGACTCCACCATTGAGTCTGGAATGATTGAAATAGTGAAAATACATTTTTCGTTTGACTTATTTGAACTTCATTTGACCTATTTATGACCTAGGGGTAATTTGGTCATTTTTATTTAATTAATAAATTAATTAAATAATTTAATTTATTATTTATTAAATTATCAGGGGTATAAATGAATTAAAACATCAGAAACTGGGCCACAGTGTAATATTCAGAACTGTTGGGGGTTGGTTTGCAATTTTCCAAAAGGTTTGAACTGAACCAAAGGGTTCAGTCCTTAAGCAATTGAACCGGACCGGTCCAATCCGGTTCTGACCGGTTCAGGGTAATGTGCTGACGTCATGCTGACGTCAGCCCTAAAATTTAAATTTAAAATCAGTTATGTTAAAACGACACAGTTTGGTTTTAAACGGGTTATCCGTTTCTCGGTCGGGTCGGGACCCGACCCGAAAACCCGATCCATGCCCGACCCGTACTGTTCATCGTCTTCACCCGCCTAGGGCCACTGTTGCCCTAGAAAATTACAGAATTTTCTCCCTCTATTTCGTGGAGTTTTAGGTGTGGTTTTCAACAGGTTTTGATCCTAAACGACTTCTGGGAGTAAAACGAACCTCTTGGCATTGGTTTTAAGCTTCGGGTTCATCCATGGTGTTCTGTTTCGGCCGACGTTCAAGGGGAATTTCAGTTGGGTTGCATGGCCTCGTTTCTCAACCATTTTGGACGGGGTTTGGTTCTCTGAAATCCACACAACAAGGGCTTCGATCCCCCATCCTTAAATCTCAGTTTAGGGGTCTAGTTTAAAGGTTTGGTTTTTGGGCCGAGAAGAATAGCCTCGGTTTTGAGGGCTTAGACCTAGGTCTCTAGGTCATGTATAGTGTTTTTCGGGGTCCTAGGAGGGTCCATTTCATGTTTTGATCATCCAAAGTTTGGTTGGTTGAGGTCGAATCAGACCTACAACCTCAAGGTCCATCAATGGCGGTTGCTACGGGTTTGGGTTTTTGGGGCAGTTCTGATGGTCCAAATGTTCACAATCGATCCAGATTTTATGGTCTAAACATGATACATGCATTAACAATCCTAAAAGCTATAAAACAGTAGCCAAATCAAAGAGGAAAATTTCAGAAAATTTTGGACAACTGACCTTCGTACAGTGGTCTCCCTCACTGGCTGTGCTCAAACAGAACCTTCAATAGTTGGTCTTGATCCCTCCGTGCAGTCCTTGACTTCCTTTAAGCTCCTTCAATGGATCAAGCCCCACATACAAGGTCTCACTTTCTCTCTCTAGATTCTCTCCCTTTCTCTCTAACCCACACTCTCTCTAAAACAGTAAACTAAACCCTCAATACAGATATGGTCTCATGCATATAGGGAGACACACATATCTCACATTTTCTCTTAACCTTCCATCTTCCCACATGCATGATTGTATTGCATGAAATCTGGTTGGAAGAGAGGTTTAATCATGAACTATAGGCATGATGGCTAGGGCTTAGGGTGATGCATGCTGAGGTGTTGCATGCATGTCCATTGGCCACTTTGGGGAGAGGCCAAATCAGATTTATACTTATATACATATCTTTGTACATATATACACAAAAGTGTTCCTAGCCTAGGTGGTAATTTTTTTTTGGTAAACCAAATTTTGCCTAGTTTGGTCAAGGGATCAAATCCTCTTGGCCACATTTTTGGTCTTTTTCCCATATTTCGGGCTTAGGCCCCGTTTGGCTGCGCATTAATGCAGTTTCACTGTTTTCTTCCTAACTTTCATTCTGTAGCTTATTTTTCTACGCGGTTTCTTTCAGTCAACTCCTAGTTAGGTTAGCTTCAGTGTCTGAGGGTTCAGTGACAGTAATCAGTTTCTTAGAATTTTTTTACATTTGCTAACATGGGTTTGATCAGTATTAAACAGTTAAATGCCAGATCAGATTTCAAGAAGAGTTTTTTATTACATAATTTAATAATTAAGTCTGGGGTGTTACAAAATATCTATTTGATATACTCATATGTTAAATGTATTTTTAATGCAAGATGAATGGTGCATAAGCACTTGACAGGATTCTGAGTTTTCAGTTGCCCTGTAAAATAGGCAGGATTTTGGGTTTTACGGAACTCAATTGCCCTGTAAAATGCCCGGTAGCAGGATCTAATCCCTCAGGCAGATGAGATATCTCCATAGATAAGTAATATGGGACTCCGGTTCGAAACGGATTCTACTAATGGAAGTGATAAGATGATAAATGATTTGAAAATGAAAGCAGGTTTTACCCTCATTTTCAATGTACATATGTTTTGAGTTTTATATACTCTATTTAAGAAATACATGTTATGTTATATGTTTTGAAGTTCATGAGTATAAGTATAGCTTGAATACTTTAAATGTTTCAAAGCTACATGATTTAAGGAATGCATATATTCTGTATTCAAAGTATACGAACAATTGGCGGTGATTATTTTACAAACTCTTATGTACTAAACCACTGCTAATTGAAAACCCCATGACGAATACTGGAATTGCTCACAAGCTTAGATTAGCTTACCCAGACTTTTTTCGGACCCCCCTTTCAGGTAATTAGCAGCAGTCTTGACTTGAGGACGTTGATGATGAATCTGCTGATTTTGGGAAGATATGTTTAAGTAGTTTCTCTTCAGAAACCTATGAACTCTAGTGGTACATTTTGTATTAGTAGACAATGTAAGAATATGTATTAAGCCCTCAGGGCAACTGAATATGTATTGTATTAATGTTATAAGTCTTTAAGTTTTCGTTATACTCTGAATGTGTAACCATGTATGCTATGTATGGAGCGGCAGTACCGAACAGATGTGCATAATTTAAAAATGAGAAAAGAAAAGAAAAAGTTTTTCACGCTTCCGCAAAACGTATGTTGCACATCTATTCGATACCGCTGCATATGCGAGCCTTGTCACGGGGCCCTCGGGTCTCGGGGCGGCGATCGCGATCCGGTAATCCGCAGAGGGTGGGTTTCGGGTCGTGACAAAAAGACACGACAAGTAAATATGTGAAGTAAATAAATTTAAATTAAAATTAATGGAGCTACCAGAAGAATATAAATTGAAATGAATTTAATTTCTAACACATTAAATTGTGTCATAGGTTAAGAGTACGAGTTAAGTTAAGTACATATGAAATTATGAAATCGTTTTAGGATCTAATACGATTTAAGTATAAGTTAAGGAATATCGAGATGATATTACAATGAATGTGACGTTGATGAGATGTTTATGAATTGTTATTAGGAATTACAAGGAAATTGGGAAAGCGCATTATTAGCACTAACCCTAAAGGACTAAGGTGAGTAACCCTGTATTTAAAGTGGAAATTTAACTCCATGGATTTGAAAAGATTTTAAGTTCAAAAGATACGAAGTATTTGAATTCCAAATTCAGTATATTACATGATTTCAGTTTTAAATTATTTTGTTCTTATAAATCCTATTGTGACATGCTTAGTAAATGTTTTCATTACAGTTTTCTCAAAAATGTGTTTTTAGCATGTCTAAGTTAAAACACAAATCTTGTTAGATATTCTGAGTTTGCCTATTTCAAGTATACGAATGTTTATTCCAAAGTTATGAATGTTATGTTTTAAAGTACTCACAAGAAATATCTATTTGACATACTCATATGTTAAATGTATTTTAAATGCAAGATAAATGGTGCATAAGCACCCAGGCAGGATTCTGGGTTTCTTCGGAACTCACTTGACCTGTCAAAAACACCACATAGTCAGGATTTTGGGTTTCCTCGGAACTCAATTGACCTGTCATGTGAAATGCCAGGTAGCAGGATCAAATCCCCCAAGCAATAAGATATCTTCATTTGTAAGCAAAATGGGAGTCTGGTTCGAAACGGATTCCACTAATGAAAGAGATAAGATAACAAATGAGTTTGAAAATGGAAGTAGGTTTTTACCCTCATTTTCACTATGCATATGTTTTGAGTTTTATATACTTTATTTAAGAAATGCATGTTATGTTATATGTTTTGAAGTTCATATGAATAAGTATAGCTTGAATACTTTTAATGTTTCAAAGCTATCTGTTTTAAGAAATGCATATGTTCTATGTTTAAGTATACGAGCAATTGGCAGTGAATGTTCTACAAACTCTTATGTACTAAAAACCATTGCAAATTGAAAACCCCATGATGAATACTGGAATTGCTCACAAGCTTAGATTAGCTTACCCGGACTTTGTTCGGACCCCCCTTTCAGGTGATTAGCAGCAGTCTTGACTTGAGGACGATAATGATGAGTCTACTATTTTTGGAAGTTATGTTCAAGTAGTTTTTGTCTAGTACTACGAACATCAAGTATGGAATTTTGTATTAGTAAAATAGTACACTATTATGTATAAGCCCCACGGGGAAACTGAACATATAATGTATTTATGAAGTCTTTTAACTTTTTGTTATTCTCTGAATGTTAAATAATGTATGCTATGTAAAGAGTGGTAGTACCAGACGGATGTGCGTAATTTAAAATAAGAAAAAAAAAGAAAAAAGTTTTTCACGCTTCCGCAATCATGTGTCGCACATCTATTCGATACCGCTGCTTATGTAAACCTTCGCCCAAAGGTCCCCGGGCCAGAGGGTGGCGGTCGCGATGCGAGATCCGCATAGGGTGGGTTTGGGGTCGTGACAGCGAGGGCCAGTATTCAAAGTTTGGACAATCAGATAGGCCATATGGCAACCACAATTAGTCGGCTAGAGGCACAAAGTTTGGAAAAATTACCCTCTTAAACGGTAGTAAATCCTAGAGAAAATGCAAATGCAATCGTTTTGAGAAGTCGTAAAGAGGTTGAGATTCCAGTAACTGCAGTCCCTGTATCATCGAAACAAGAAAAAGGGAAAAATGTCACTGCAGACAGGAATGTTCCCAATGACGATGACGTACCTAAGCGTAAGTTTTTGCCTCTTTCTGATTATAAACTAGTACCCCCTTTTTCCTCAAGCCCTAGCAGAATCTAGAAAATATAAGCAAAATAAAGATTTATATGAGACTCTTCGTAGATGCGAAGTAAATACTCCAGTTTTAGATGCTATTAAATAAGTACGTCGTTATGCTAAATTTCTTAAAGAATTGTGTACAATTAAGAGGAAATAGAAACTTAAAGGATGTGAGAATGTGAGAGTAGGGAAGAATGTTTCTACAGTTATTCAAAGAAAATTCACTGCGAAGTGCAAAGATCCAAGTATGTTTACTCTTCATTGTACTACAGGTAACACTAGATTGGAGAAGGCGATGATAAATTTAGGAGCTTTTATCAATGTCATGCCATATTCTATATATGCTTCTTTGAAACTTGGACCTTTGAATAAAATGGGTGTTGTGATTCAATTGGCTGTAGATCTAATGCCTATCCTAAGGGTGTAATTGAGGATGTTCTTGTGCAAGTTAATGATTTGGTTTTCCTTGTTGATTTCTATGTGCTTGATATGGAGAATAGTGATCAAACTGCTCTTATTTTGTTAGGAAGACCATTCTTAAAGACATCCAAGACTAAGATAGATGATAATAGTGGCACACTAACCATGGAATTCGATGGTGAAATTGTTAAGTTTAATATTTATGATGTCATGAAATATCCTGATGATAATAATCCTGTTTCTTCTATTGATGTGATTGATTCTTTAGCACAGAAAGTTTTTGAACTTGGATGGAAAAGATGGATTCGAAGTTGCCAATAGTAAGCATCTTGAGAAAGAGAACGAGGAGTTAGCCTTGAGTATTGATTTGCAGGAAACCTGTTGCAATGTTGAATGATTTTATGAAGTTACAGCAATCAGGTAATGTTCCTTATATTGCATTTGTAAAGATCCAAAATTTTGGTAAAAAATTTTTTTTTTTTTGATAAAGCAGTATTCAAATTTCCTTAAATCTTAATTAATTTTAATTTAATTAGATCACATTATGTGAATGTGTGTTATTAGTATTAAATCCATATATGTATATGTAAATATGAAATGTGTATGATATATGTGAAGATATATATATATATATATATATATATGTATATATATTGATATACCATAAAAGAGCAGGCCAATCAGCACGTGACATGTATGACCATAATCCAACTCATGCTTAGCCAACACGATTCTCACTCAGCCAATGACTAAAAGCTTAAGCATCCAGATCAGCACAAAAGGTCGGAAGTAACCGAACATATGCCTTCAGAGCACATATATCCGGACAAGGGTCTTAGAACTGATCACAGGGTCCAGACCAACATTCCAGACCTCGTCACCGCCTTAGCGGATGCCGAGCAGGGAATAAGGAAGCAGTCTTCAACAAGGAAGCAGCCTTCAACAAGGAAACAGTCTTCAACAAAGGAACTACCATCTATGGTTATCTCTATGCGATACTCAACAAGGTAACTGCAATCTCTGATGATCAAATCCCTACAATCATGGCTCCGAATCCTAATCAACTTAAGAAGGCCACGGTCTATAAATTAAACCCTAGAGGTACGCTTTATTTTCATGCTCATTCTTTGGCTTTCAATACAGTCTTTCAATTCCTTTTACTTACTTAAGCATCGGAACGGCTACCGCCGGAGCCAATCCGGTGGACCTCTGATCGTCTTTCTGAGTGTTCTACAGGTCACGGAGCCCACACTTATTGCGAGTCAAAAAGTGCAGCATCAGTTTGGCACCGTCTGTGGGAACGACTAATCTCCAAGTGCTCTATTCATAAACTCATCTCTTTCCTCACCGGAAAACCATGGCACCAAATCTCCGACCGCGACAGAATACTCAGAATTCGCAAAACTCTCAACGTCAGCCGCCTGCTCCTCATACAAAGGGACCAGCGGTTAACCCCATGCGACAAGAGATCGAATCGATCAAACGACACAATGAACTGGTGCAAGAACAGTTGCTTGCCATCACTAGAACGCTGGCAACACTCACACAAAACCAAGCAGCGGGTTATCCTAACCCGCCGGTCAATTTCGCTGCGGGAACGCAACCTCCTGTTGCCACGGAGAATGAAGAACTCCATGAGCAGGCTTCAACTAACTAGCCTGGGCACCCCCCGAACGTTGCCCGCGTTGGCAGAGATCCCCAACCGTCAGCAGCTCCAGGCTGGGGAACATCAGCCTTCGTTCCTGACGTCCATTACCGGAGTACTACTCCGACCCCAACTCCAAGGGCCTCAGGAGCACATCCGGCACCGCAGGAGCCTCATCCCCATGCAGCACCAATCCCTTCGGTTCGGAATCCTCCTCCGTCCGAAGGGCGTACTCAACTCTACTACCCTGAAGCCGAGGCTGTCAGGCAGGGTTCGCAAGATGTCAGACTCAGAGACCCACGGAGGGTAGAGGAAATTGCCGAGTCTATGGACCGAACAATCACCTTGAGAGGACCTCAGAACCCTCCAGAACAAGACGAATTAGCCAGGCTGCTCGGAAGACTAGCCACTCCGTTCGCTCACGACATCATGTCAGAAGAGAGGCCCAGAAAGTTCATGGTGCCCAAGTTCATCCTATATGATGGATCTGGAGATCCATGAGATCATCTTTCGCACTACCAGCATACGATGGCCCTTCACGGGGCCTCTGATGCTTTCATGTGCCGAACTTTCATCACCAGCTTGAAGGGAACTGCTCTGAAGTGGTTCCACAACCTCCCTCCGAACTCAATTACCAGCTTCTATGAGCTCAGTAGACAGTTCTTGGACAGGTTTATGACTAGCAGGAGGCTCAGAAGGGGCCCAAAGTTCTTGTTAAATGTCAAGCAGACTAGGGAGGAATCCCTCAGAGCCTACATCGCGCGCTTCAATACCGAATTCACGGAGATCACTGACTGCAATCCGAAATTCCTTGTAGCAGCCCTAACTGCTGGACTTGCCCAAGGTGGATTCAGAGACTCCTTGACAAAGAGCCCTCCAGCTGATATGGCAGGCATTAATGGATCGGGCCAGAAAGTACATCAACCTGGAAGAAGCCAACCGCACATCCCAGAAGGGCAAAGATCAGACCCAGAGGGACAATCCGAAGAGGGAGGACCACAAGAAGGAGGATCACAGAAGAGACTCCAACAAAAAGAAGGGCCAGGAGCCCAGAGAAGAGAACAGCTCCTAGAGCTGTGTACAATTCCGGACCAAGGGAGTTCACTAACTTCACTCCCTCAAACACCACACCGAACCAGGTACTCCAGCAGATCCGAGATCAAGAGATCCTGAGGTGGCCGGAGCCAATCAAAGGAGATCCCTAGTCTTCTGGACCAAAGTAAGTATTGTAATTTCCATAAAGATCATGGACATACAACTAACACATGCAGGACCCTCCGATATGAGATAGAGCAGCTCATAAAGAAGGGGTGTCTTCGGGAGTTCGTCAAGCAGGACGGAAGACAGAACCCCCAAGAAGATAAGCCTCAACAACGGCCAGACCAAAGGCCCGAACAGAGGCAGGAGTAGAGTGAGGGACGAAACTGAGCCTCAGAGGCAGAACAACCACGTCATCTACAGTCCTCCATGCTGACTCTCCTACCATAGGAATGTCCAACAGGGCAAGAAAGAGATATGCTCGAGAGGCCAGAGCTGCCCCGAACGTATTACAGATCTCCAACGTAGAAAAGAGGTTCAAGCCAACACTGGAGATCCTATTCACTGAACAAGATCTAGTAGGGGTACACTGCCGTCACTAGTGATGCCCTTGTTATCACACTCAAAATCGCCAACTACGAGATCAGGAGAGTCCTGGTTGATACTGGTAGCTCCGTCAACATACTGTTCTATGAGCCACTTAAACAGATGGGGATGGACCATGACAGCGTCAAGCCCACTACTGCCATGATGGCAGCCTTTGATGGCAATCTCAGCACCCCGTTGGGGAGAGTCGACCTTCCTACCACTGTAGGAGAGGGTGAAGGGCAGACGACCACCATCTCGGAGTACATAGTGCTAAACATGAGATCTCCCTACAACGTCATAATCGGGAGACCCTGGTTGCACCAAATAGGGGCAGTCACTTCAACCCTCCATCAGTGTCTGAAGTACGTCCACAACCAGAGCGTTCACTCTGTCAAAGGGTGTCAGCCAACCTCCTGGGAGTGCCACGCTATTGCTCTCAAGGAGAAGGCTCCTAAATAGCAATTATAGTACACTCGGGACTGTGCAGATCCGGCTCTCACTCACTCTCCCCGAGGTAGAGGATTGCCCATCCAGCATTGAAGAACCCCTGAGCCCAAGGAGGCGAGACAGCCGAGCCAAACCAATTGGCGAGCCCATCAAAGTGTTGGTTAGTTCAGAATCAGAGGGGCGTTATTTATACATCGGCCCAGACCTAACACACACTGAGCAGGGAAAGACAACCTCTCTATCTTTGCTTGGGAGACCAAAGACATAGAGGGAATAGATCCCAAGCTTATAACTCACAGACTGATGGTGGATCCGGATCACCCACCAGTCAGACAGAAGAGAAGGCCGATTGCTCCTGAACAACATCGGATTATAAATGAAGAAGTTCAAAGGCTACTAGAAGCCAGGATGATACGAGAAGTGTTCTATCCCGAGTGGCTAGCCAACACCATGCTTGTCAAGAAGAAAAACGGCAAGTGGAGAGTCTGCGTTGATTATACAGACCTCAACAAGGCGTGCCCCAAGGACAGTTTTCCACTGCCAAGAATAGACCAACTGGTTGACGCCACTGCGGGGCATGAGCTTATGAGCTTCATGGATGCCTACTCTGGGTACAACCAGATCCAGATGTACCCTCTAGACCAAGAGAAGACAGCCTTCATAACCGAACGAGGGCTCTACTGCTACAGAGTAATGCCTTTCGATTTGAAGAACGCTGGAGCCACTTATCAGCGGTTGGTGAACAAGATGTTCAGCCCACTGCTCGACAGCACCATGGAGGTATACATCGACGACATGCTGGTAAAGAGTATGCAGAAAGGCAGCCACCTCCAGCACTTAGCCCAGACCTTCGATATCCTCAGACAGCACAGGATGAAGCTCAACCCCTCGAAATATACCTTCGGGGTTACGAAGGGAAAATTCTTGGGATACATTGTCTCTTAGAGGGGTATCGAAGCAGACCCTACTCAGATCCAAGCTCTGATTGGACTGAAGTCACCAAGAACCAGAAAGAAAATTCAGGCACTGAATGGCAAAATTGCGGCACTGAGCAGATTTATATCCAAATCCACTGATCGCTGCCTACCTTTTTTCAAAGCTCTGAAAGGCAGCAAAGCTTCGCAGTGGACAGAAGAATGTGAGAAATCCTTTCAAGAACTAAAGGAGTATCTAGCCTCTCTAGAGCTCCTGTCAAAACCAGTACAAGGAGAAAAGCTATTCTTGTACCTTGTAGTTTCTGAAAACGCGGTCAGCTCCGCATTAATCAGACAGGACAGGGGAGTGCAGAGGCCTATATTCTACATCAGTAGGGCACTACTTGACACAGAGAAGAGATATCCGGAAGTAGAAAAACTGGCCTATGCCCTGGTCATATCAACTCAGAAGCTTCGACCTTATTTTCAAGACCATCCAATCGAGATCCCAACTGCCTATCCTCTAAAGTTAATACTGAGGAAACCTGAGGTATCAGAAAAATTAGTGAAGTGGTCTGAGGAGCTGGGGGAATTCGACATATCATATGTACCCCGAAACTCCATTAAAGGGTAGGCCTTAGCTGATTTTGTTGCCGAGTTCACCCCGGCACTTCAAAACAAGGCACAACTCACCAAAACCTCGGGAACCTGGTTGCTGTACATTGATGGATCGTCAACTGATCAAGGTCAGGAGTAGGCCTGGTACTACAATCCCCTGATGGGCTCACGTCAGAAAAAGCAGTCAGCCTGGGATTCAAAGCTTCTAATAATGAAGCAGAATATGAAGCCCTAATCTTAGGCATGAAACTTGCCTTGGAATAGGAGGCTCAGAACCTCGATGTCTTCTCTGACTCCCAATTGGAGGTGAGCCAAGTCTTGGGAGAATTCGCCATTAAAGATGATAGGATGCTCCGGTACTCTGAACTGGTGAACCACTTGAGGCATTCCTTCCAGACATTTACTATCCAAAAAATTGAGAGAAGCCAGAATTGCATAGCAGATGCTCTGGCTAACATGGCCTCCCGCCTCAAGTCTGAAGCAAACTCCACAATAAAGATCTCTTTTTAGCCAGGATCCAGCATAGAGGAAGCCCAAATTACTCAAATTAATGAACAGCCCCAGAACTGGATGACTTCAATCCTCCAGTACCTAAGATCCGGGCTTCTTCTAGAAAACAAAAATAAAGCTAGGAGAATCTGAATCAGAGCGGCTCGGTACCTGATCCTGAACAACAAGCTTTATAGAAGGTCGTATTCTCAACCTCTGTTAAAATGCTTAGCTCCAGAAGAGTCACAATATGTCTTGGCTGAAATACACGAGGGAATTTGTGGGAATCATAATGAGGGCAGAACCATAGCTCACCGAGCTCTGTCTCAGGGCTATTACTGGCTTAGCATGCTAAAACAGGCTAAGGCGTATGTTCAGAAGTGCGAAAAATGCCAAAGATTTGCCCCATATCAACATCAGCCTCATCACGAGCTCATCCCGATTCCTAGTCCTTGGCCCTTTGCTTAATAGGGGATGGACATCGTGGGTCCATTACCAAAGGCACCTCCGAATAGGAAATATCTATTGGTGGCCATTGATTACTTCTCTAAATGGGCCGAAGCTGAGCCTTTAACACATATCACAGAAAAGGAAGTTGAGAGCTTCACCTGGAAGAACATTGTGTGCAGGTTCGGCATACCACGTGTGATTATCTCCGACAATGGGACACAATTCACTGGTAAAGGCTTCAAGACATTCTGTGAAAATCTCAACATTAGGCAGCACTTCGCTTCTCCAGGCCATCCACAAGCAAATGGGCAAGTAGAGGTCACCAACCGAACAATCCTTGACGGGTTAAAGAAAAGGTTGGAACAGGCCAAAAGAAAGTGGGCAGAAGAACTCCCTGGAGTCCTTTGGGCCTACAGAACAACCAGAAGAACTCCACCTCTGAAACTCCCTTCTCACTAGCCTATGGGACAGAAGCAGTAATACTGGTTGAGATCGGTATGCCAACCCTGAGAACAGAAGCCTTTGAGCAAGAATCCAATGATTAGCAGCTGATAGAAAACTTGGATTTGCTCGAAGAGAGAAGGGATCATGCCAGCATCAGGATGAAAGCCTATCAACAGAGAATGGTCAACAAATCCAAGGTAGGACTCAAGACAGTCAGCTTTCAAGTCAGAGACTATGTCCTAAGAAGAGTCTTTCAAAACCCCAAGGATCCTACTATGGGAAAGTTGTCACCAAACTAGGAAGGCCCCTACAAAGTAACAAAGGTTGTTCGGCCTACCACCTACTAGCTAGAAGACAATACCGGGAAGCCTGTTCCTAGGCCATGGAACGTGAAACACTTACAGAAGTATTATCAGTAGAAATGTTTCTTTTACTTCCATAGAATGTTCATCTATAAATGCACAGGCCTTCAGAGCCTGGTCCATAATGTACGAGTTTTTGCACTCGGTCCATCTATAAATGCATAGGCCTCCAGACCCTGGTCCATAATGTATGAGTTTTTGCACTCGGTCCATCTATAAATGCACAGGCCACCAGACCCTGGTCCATAATGTACGAGTTTTTGCACTTGGTCCATCTATAATGCATAGGCCTTCAGAGCCTGGTCCATAATGTACCAGTCTCAGTACTTGGTCCATCTATAATGCACAGGCCTCTAGAGCCGGGTCCATAATGTACAAGTCTCAGTACTTGGTCCATCTATAATGCACAGGCCTCTAGAGCCTAGTCCATAATGTACAAGTCTCAGTACTTGGTCCATCTATAATGCACAGGCCTACAGAGCCTGGTCCATAATGTACAAGTCTCAGTACTTGGTCCATCTATAATGCACAGGCCTCCAGAGCCTGGTCATTAATGTACAAGTCTCAGTACTTGGTCCATCTATAATGCACAGGCCTCTAGAGCCTGGTCCATAATGTACAAGTCTCAGTACTTGGTCCATCTATAATGCATAGGCCTCTAGAGCCTAGTCCATAATGTATAAGTCTTAGTACTTGGTCCATCTATAATGCACAGGCCTCTAGAACCTGATCCATAATGTACAAGTCTCAGTACTGGGTCCATCTATAATGCACAGGCCTCTAGAGCCTGGTCCATAATGTACGAGTTTTTGCACTCGGTCCATCTATAAATGCACAGGCCTCCAGAGCCTGGTCCATAATGTACGAGTTTTTGCACTCGGTCCATCTATAAATGCACAGGCCTCCAGAGCCTGGTCCATAACGTACGAGTTTTTGCACTCGGTCCATCTATAAATGCACAGGCCTCCAGAGCCTAGTCCATAATGTGCGAGTTTTTGCACTCGGTCCATCTATAATGCACAGGCCTTCAGAGTCTGGTCCATAATGTACCAGTCTCAGTACTTGGTCCATCTATAACGCACAGGCCTCTAGAGCCTAGTCCATAATGTACAAGTCACAGTACTTGGTCCATCTATAATGCACAGGCCTCCAAAGCCTGGTCCATAATGTACAAGTCTCAGTACTTGGTCCATCTATAATGCACAGGCCTCTAGAGCCTGGTCCATAATGTACAAGTCTCAGTACTTGGTCCATCTATAATGCATAGGCCTGTAGAGCCTGGTCCATAATGTACAAGTCTCAGTACTTGGTCCATCTATAATGCACAGGCCTCCAGTGCCTGGTCCATAATGTACAAGTCTCAGTACTTGGTCTATCTATAATGCACCGGCCTCCAGAACCTGGTCCATAATGTACAAGTCTCAGTACTTGGTCCATCTATAATGCACAAGCCTCTAGAGCCTGGTCCATAATGTACGAGTTTTTGCGCTCGATCCATCTATAAATGCACAGGCCTCTAGAGCCTGGTCCATAATGTACAAGTTTTTGCACTCGGTCCATCTATAAATGCACAGGCCTCTAGAGCCTGGTCCATAATGTAAGAGTTTTTGCACTCGGTCCATCTATAAATGCACAGGCCTCCAGAGTCTGGTCCATAATGTACGAGTTTTTGCACTCGGTCCATCTATAATGCACAGGCCTTCAGAGTCTGGTCCATAATGTACAAGTCTCAGTACTTGGTCCATCTATAATGCACAGGCCTCCAGAGCCTAGTCCATAATGTACAAGTCTCAGTACTTGGTCCATCTATAATGCACAAGCCTTCAGAACCTGGTCCATAATGTACAAGTCTCAGTACTTGGTCCATCTATAATGCACAGGCCTGTAGAGCCTGGTCCACAATGTACAAGTCTCAGTACTTGGTCCATCTATAATGCACAGGCCTCCAGAGCCTGGTCCATAATGGACAAGTCTCAGTACTTGGTCCATCTATAATGCACAGGCCTCCAGAGCCTGGTCCATAATGCACAAGTCTCTTTACTTGGTCCATCTATAATGCACAGGCCTCTAGAGCCTGGTCCATAATGCACAAGTCTCAGTACTTCGTCCATCTATAATGCACAGGCCTCCGGAGCCTTGTCCATAATGTACAGATCTTAAATACTTGGTCTATCTCCTAATGCACAGGCTTCCAGAGCCTGGTCCATAATGTACAAGTCTTAGTACTTGGTCCATCTATAATGCACAGGCCTCCAGAGCCTGGTCCATAATGCACAAGTCTCAGTACTTGGTCCATCTAGAATGCACAGGCCTCCGAAGCCTGGTCCATAATGTACAAATCTTAAATACTTGGTCCATCTCCTAATGCACAGGCCTCCAGAGCCTTGTCCACCCTAATGCACAGGCCTCCAGAGCTTGGTCCACCCTAATGCACAGGCCTTCCGAGCCTGACCCATCTTCAATTAGCAGACTCTGTGATCCAGTCCATCCAAAGGCAGAAGTTCTAAACATCTTCGACCAAGACTCACGCAAGTCTCCCCGGTCTGAACTCTTCAAAGCTGACACTTAACTTATTTTGCTTATCTAGCAACAAACATTACAAGTGCCGAACAGATTTGAAGAATAATATTTCGAAACTTCAAGTTTTATGCAAAGTTTCTTTGATCTATTCTTGAGGCATAAAGAGGAGTTATTCATCAGAAGTGCACAAAAGGGTGATCTAACTCAGAAAAGCACATTCAAACAGAAAAGAATATCAGATCTGAGAAAAGGGAACTCAATTTTATTGATGATTCAGAAGATTTACATCAGTACAACAAAGACTGGAAATAAAACAGAGGCTACAATAAAGACATCGTTACATAAGCTACTACAGAAGCTACTACAGAAGCTACAGTTTGCAACATCACGGCTTTCTTCCTCGGATGATAAAGGGGCACAGGATCCAAAACTTCCATTACCGCCGTCGCCGGCTCCATTTGAAAGGAAGGAACCCTGAACTCCAATCCGCATCAAGAAGCACCCAGGCCATTTCATCATCACTATCATTGATCTCACGACCAACGAATGATGAGGGCATTTGGGTCTCAGGGGACCGACATTCGTCTTCCTCACATCAGTTGTCACACCCCGACTGATTGGAGCAAGGGTCTCTGACAAGACATGAAGAAGAGGAGGCACCCCACTTGCGTCTTCATCACCGACACTCCAAGCCTCGGTTGAATCAAGGAGGGACCACCACCAATCGGAGGAATCTCGACCGGATACCAAAGGGGACAATAGGACTTGTGCCTCCTTTAATCCTTCCTTGAAGACTGAAAAAAAGGGGGAAGGTTAACTCTCAGCCACAGTTTAATCATTCCTAACTCAGACAGAGAATCATCCATCATCTCCTGGGCGAGTGACAAAATTTCGACAGCATCTAAAGTCTCTCCTACAAAGAAACAATTTGGGAACAAAAGCGTTGAGCGCAACCGTATGCCCTCGTTTCCATATATATAAACCCTTGAAGTGCCAAAAGCCACCCTAACTGAACCGTCGCAACGGTGAAAAAGAGATTGGCCTCGAAATCCCAAACGACAATCGAATAAATAAACGGTGCATTAAATGTGCCTCTTCGATATACCAAGAGACAGGGTACAGAACTCTTTGAACAAAAACCACAGTCCAGCACTGAAGCTTCTGAATTGATAAAGAGAAAGGGACAAAATCTGGATGTACAGGCCCCCTATCCGAGATTCAGACCTTCTAGTCTTAACTATTTTATGACAGGTCAGCCATATAACAAAGGCCAAACAGCTCGGATATATCCTGATCCTGAGTGCTCGAAAAACAGCATGCCAAGCATCATAATGACAAGCACAAGCTGCCTGGTTATCTTCACAAGCTCTTGATTCAGAGCAGTCTATTTCAGAGCTCTACAAAAGTTTACTCCCACTCTATTGGGCTCTGTCTATCTGATTACATTTGTTTTCTAATCTTATTATGATGAGACAATTGAAGTTAATCTACACTCATTATTCAATAACAAGTATCGAAGCTCAGAAAGCAACTATTGACTACTGGACGGTTGATCTAACATGCAAGAGGCTCAAAACAGCTACACTTACGACAAAATTGCACAAGAGGAGAGAACACGAAGAAGAATCTGAAGGAAAGTCAATTTTACTGATCAAAAGTGTATATTCGTTACATCGAAAGGGAAATGACAAAAAAAAAAAAAAACCAAAGAAAAATCAAAAAGCCCATAAAGCCTCAAGCCTTGTTAGAAGGGCCTGGATCCTCTTCCAAATTAAGGGCAGTAACCCTAGCCGTCTTGTACGGGTCAGGACCAGACGAGGCAGGCTCAGGAGGAACGATTGACGACACATCAAAACCTGGGAACTGAGCCTGAAATCTAGTTCGAAAGCTTTCAAAACCAAACCGGATCAGGTCATCACCCATCTGTTCGACTTCCTCTTTCAATTCTGTCTCATTCTCAATCTTGGCATGATCAACTGCCTCCTGAACCTTCTGATCAAAGGAATTTCGGAGCTCAACCAACTCCGCCTGAAGCCCCTCAACTTTTCAAGCATATATGTCCCTCTCAGACTCTGCCATGGCAAGGTTGGTACTAGCTTCCTTCAGACCCTCTTCAGCAGTCTGAACCTTGGATCAGGCTATTCTGAGATCCAGCCTCATCTCGTCCATTTCAGCCTTTATTTTTTCAGCCTCCTCGAGGCCCATGGGAGTCACCATCAGAGCAGCCAAACTATGCACGCTCTACACAAGGCAAGACAGACAAGTTAGATTGAACAAAATGAACAAACAGTAAAGACAAGAACAGCTTCAGAAGTTACCCTCATCTGGAGATTCATCATCTCAGTCATCAGCTTTGAGGGGTCGTCCCCTCTGTATCGGTAAGGGCCCTGAGCCCATATTTGGTCAAATGCCTTCTTGGCAATTTGATAGTCCGGCTCATCAAACGGCTCGGACGGTGCGATAGGTGCTTTCCTCTTCTTAGTCCTTCTGCTCGAACCGGAAGTGTCAAGACCCAAAACCCACCCTGCGTGGATCTCGAGTTGTGACCACCGCCCCAAGACCCAAAGGCCTCGAGACAAGGCTCGCATAGGCAGCGGTATTGAATAGATGTGCTTTATGTGGTTGCGGAAGCGTGAAAAACTTTTTCTTTTCTTTTCTCATTTTAAAATTTGCACATCCGTCTGATACTGTCGCTATTCACGATGGTACAGATAATCATACATTCAGAGCATAACTAAAAACGTAAGGACTTATAAACAATACATGCTTAGTTGCCCCGTGGGGCTTATACATAACAGAGTACCACTTTACTAATACAAGATTTCATACTTATGTTCGTAGTGCTAGACAAAATAACTACTTGATCCAATCTTCCAAAAATGGCAGACTTCATCATCATCGTCCTCAAAATCAATACTGCCGTAAGTCACTTGAAAGGGGGATCCGAATAAAGTCCGGGTAAGCTAATCTAAGCTTGTGAGCAATTCCAGTATTTGTCACAGGGTTTTCAATTAGCAGTGGTTTTAGTACATAAGATTTTGTAAACACTCACTGCCAATTGCTCGTATACTTGAACATATAACATATGCATTTCTTAAAACAGATAGCTTCGAAACATTTAAAGTATTCAAGCTAAACTCGTGCTTCATCAAATAGAGTATATAACTCAAAACATATGCATTTCATAGAACAGATAGCTTTGAAACATTTAAAAGTATTCAAGCTAAACTCGTGCTTCGTCAAATAGAGTATATAACTCAAAACATATGCATTTCATAGAACAGATAGCTTTGAAAGATTTAAAAGTATTCAAGCTAACATATACGTCTTCATATAAACTTCAAAACATATGACATAGCATGCATTTCTTAAATAGAGTATATAAAACTCAAAACATATGCATATTGAAAATGAGGGTAAAACCTGCTTCCATTTTCAAATATCTCTTCTTCTCACTTTAACTCTTGGAATCTGTTTCGAACCAGACTCCCATTTTACATATACGTGGAGATATCTCATTTACCTGGGGGATTAGGTCCTGCTACCGGGCATTTCACATGATAGATCCGCAGGGGTTCCGTACAACCTTACTCACTACCTATGTGATGATGCACATGATAGGTCCGCGGGGTTTCGTACAACCCTACTCACTACCTATGTGCTTATTATTTATCTTGCAAAACATTTGTCATATGACTTTTATATAAAAGCCTTTTATGAGTATTTAAAACATGTAACGTATAACTTTTGCAATGATGCTTCAATACTTGCAATAATCAAATTCAGAATATTTGAGGAAATCAGACATGCTAACCATTTTGAAAAGGAAACATTCACAGATATAAATACGTAAATAATCGTGGAGCATGTCATATAGATATTTATCGTGAGTACTTTAAAACATAACATTCATAACTTCGTAATAAACATTCGTATACTTGAAATAGGCAAACTCAGAATATTTAATAAGATTTGTATTTTAACTTAAAAATGCTAGAAACACATTTTTGAGAAAACTGTAAGGAAAACATTTACTAAGCATGTCACAATAGGGTTTGTGAGAACGGAAATAATTTAAAGCTGAGATCATGTAATATACTGAATTTGGAATTTAAATGCTTCGTATCTTTTGAACTTAAAACCTTTTTAAATCTATGGAGTTAAATCTCCACTTCAAATACAGGGTTACTCACCTTGGTCCTTTAGGGTTAGTGCTAAAATTGCGCTTTCCCACTTCCCTTGTAGTTCCTAAGAACAATTCATAAACATCTCATCAACTTCACATTCATTGTAATATCATTTCGATATTCCTTAACTTATTCTTAAATCGTATTAGATCCTAAAATGATCTCATAATTCATATGTACTTAACTTAACTCGTACTCTTAACCTATGACATAATTTAATGTGTTAGAAATTAAATTCATTTGAATTTATACTCTTCTGGTAGCTCCATTAACTTTAATTTAAATTTATTTACTTCACATATTTACGTGTCGTGTCTTTTTGTAATTCATTTCCTCGTATACGCCTTAGATTAGTACTTTGGCATTACTTTAATTTATAGTCATCTGACAGATGCTATTCGACGAATTTTATGTCTTTTTATTTAGACATTTCTTTTGGTCAAATAGACTCTACCATTGAGTCCAGAGCGTCGAAGAAAGTCGGTTTAGGCTTTCTAAGAATTTAATTCGGACTTTCATATGAAAAGGGCAAAATGGTCATTTATCATTTTACTTGTCACATTTTTTCGTACTTCGTTTCATAATTTGGACTCCATTATTGAGTCCAGAAGGTCGAAGAAAGTTAATTTAGACCTTCTCTGGTTTCATTTTGGCTTTAGGGGTACTAGGGGTAATTTGGTCATTTTAGCATTTTTACGGGTCTCCAAGTTTTCGGGACCTCATCTCATGTCGTGGACCTCACCATTGAACTCAGAAGGTCCGGATAGTAAAAATACACTAATAACTTGTTAATTTTGGACTAAGGGGTATTTTGGTCATTTACCCCTTTAAGTGTCTTTATTTTTTGGGACCCCGTCTCGTAAAATGGACCCTACCATTAGTCTCAGAATATCCAAAATAGTAAGGATACACTATTCATATGTTTAATTTGGACTTCATTGCTTAATATTTGAATTAGGGGCATAATAGTCAGTTTACTTTATTTATTAAATAATTAAATTAATTATTTAATTAATTTTCCAGGGACATATTTGTATAAAATTTTCATCAGATGGGCCACAGTGGGATTTCTCATAGTTTTGGGGTCAATCCGTAATTAAGAAAAGTTCTAGTTCATTAGATTTAATTTAAAACAGAAAACCAATGGGTTCGGTTGAGGTTTAAGTGAACCGGTCCGGTCCGTTTGTAAACCAACCGGTTCAGTTGCTTTACACGTAATGCTGACGTCAGCCCTAATATTTAAATTTTAAAACCTAAGGCAAAACGACACCGTCCTACTTACCCGTTTTATGCGACGGGTCGAGTTCCGACCCGAACCCGATTTGACCCGAACCGTCACTGTTCATCTTCTCCCCCATTTCTTCCTCAGTGTTGCCCTAGTTGCAGGTTTTCATACTTTTCATTTTCGTGCATTTTTGCTCAATGGAACCCTGCTGCTTTTTACTCCAAAACGTTTCTAAAACATCATGGATTGTTTTGGCATTTATTTTAGGGATCAAAATGGTCTCATTAGCTCGTTTGAAGGTTGGATAATCCAAACTATAAACCCACGGTTCATGCTCATTTCTGAAGCCAAATTCAATGAAACTTGGTTTGTTGTGATCCTCTCTTCATGAGGTTTCGTATTTCATTCGTAAAAGTAGATTTAATCTCATATTTTTGAGATTTATTTTTGGAACCCGAACCTATAACTCGATATTTGGGCTTCGATTCTTTTGAGTTTTGATCGCGGTTATAGGTTTTTGGCATGCTTGTGAGATCTAGTTAAGGTTCCCATGAACCAAATATGGTTTAATTGCCATGGTTTCAGACCTGCTTCAAGCAAGGTCTGCCATGGCCGTAGCTTCTGGGTCTTATGTTTTTGCTTGTTTTCATAGCCTGATTTCATGCTTGACAACCTCATAAACATATATCTATCATCATATGTATATGCATAATTCAAAAACAGTTCCTAATACATCAAAATTCTAGAGAGAGAAACATTAAAATTTTGGATATTTCTTACCTTTTCTTACTGTTTTCTCCCTTCCTCTTGCCCTGATTCTCCTTTCCTTCTTCTCCTCTTCAGTTTTCTTCTTTCTTTCTCTCTCTCTCTCTCTCTCTCTCTCTCTCTCATTCTGTCCGTGTGTCATGGGTGTGTATATGTCATATATGTATATATGTATATATGTATATTTATCTCACTCCCATACCCCATCACAATCAATAGCCGTGCCTCTCTTACTTTTCTGATTTTGGGCCATACCTTCTCCCATTCCTCTACACCTACTTGCATATATAATATACATATATGGTACATCATCCCCATACTTCACCTTAATTCAATGTCTCCCCCATTACATATATATATATATATATAATATATATCACATACTCACACACTTATATATATATATATATATTTAATTAATTTCTTAGCTTTAATTAATTAACAATTTAGTTATTCAATTAATTTTATTTCATAAATTAATCATCACATGTTATATTAATTATAACTAGTACTTAATTTCTCATATTAATAAATTAATTTATCATATTCTTAAGGGCATAATATTTACACTCATTTTTCATAACCTCGTAAAACGTGCCTCATTACCCGGCATTCTCGGGTCGGGGTATTACAGGAAGAGGCAGGAGGAATGGCCGAAAAAGGAATGGCGGGTTCGGCCTCCTTCTCAGCCTCGGCAGGGGCTGGCTCGGGAGAACCAGAAATTAACCTCCTCATTTTTACTTCAAGGGGGGCATCAGGCTCAGCTCAGGAGGAAGCCTCCCCCACCACTGGGGCCTCCGCAGCTGCCCACCTCGACGTCAGCCTCTTCTTGAGCTCTGCAGAACGAGCAGCCATCAAGTTCTCCAAAGTTATAAAAACAGAGTGAGCCCGGTCAGAAGTCAAAAGCAGCACTCGATACTGATCTCGCAGTACGTCGATAAACTCGGGCCTCCTCCAAGCACTCTTGACTGCATATAAGTAAGGAATGATATATTAGTTTGTCAGTTCGGAAGGCGTAACAAAGCTAAAGCAAACCTAAGGGAATAAGCCTCACCCTTATGACCAGTAGCACGTGGGAACAGAGAGGCCTCACCATCCTGGAAGTCTTCGTGCTCCCATCCTCCTCCGACGAAGAAGTACCACTTCTTCCACGTTTTATTGGAAGTGGGAATGGAGGACAGGGGTCGGAACCCCTTCTCAAAGGACATGAAGAAAAGGCCTTCCGCCTGCTTGAACTTCAGATCCATATTGCTACGGATCAAGTCCAAGGACACATCCACCTCGTTTTGGTGTCCCAACACTATGAACCCTAGAAGCTGCTGCCAGCTATTGAGATTCAGGTCGGCAGGGCAGAGCTTGTACCAACAAAAGAATTGCCTGACTAAATCCAGCAATGGGAGTCTCAAGCCCATTTCGAACCAAGCAAGATAAACATAAATCTCCCCGGCTTCAATAATTTGGGGACGATCTATGGGGCCTGGAACTCTGTAGGTCACATTCGGGGGAAAATTGTATTTTACCATCCATTCGTCCAGAAGGCTCTGAGTAACTGCACTCTCACCCTCTTCTCTATGGGAAGACCTACCAAAGGTCTCCCCAGCCCTGTCTCGGGGCTCTTCAAAGGCATCAACTATCCTAACCCCAGGACTAGGGGGAGGTTCAGCAGGCCTCTCCCCAATATCCTCGGGAGCAAGGTTACCTACATCTTCTACAGGAGACGGTACAGCCATCTCAGAAGGATTTCTTACTCCCTCACTTACAATTGGGGATTCAAAAGGAGCATACATTATTCTCGGATTTAAGAAGAAAGAAGCAAGAGAAGGGGAAAAATCGGTCGAACCTGTTCTAACTCAGGAAATCGGTGTTCTTCAAGGTCACACAAACCAACAATGGCGGACGAAATCTTCTAGCACAGTGAAAATGACGGGAAAAGGTCATTTCAAAATCTCACCCCTTATTTATAAACACAGTATCAGAAGGGACCTACCAAGACCAAACGCCATGACGGTTCAGAACAATGATGATTTCGGGAAACCCAACTATCGGCCAGTACAAATAATGACCTTGAAAAGACCTAATCTCTGGCTGCGCAATAAATGGCGCCCCAACAGTTGCCTTGGAAGGCGAACAAGCAGGACACATGACTCTCCGGAAAAGGCTTAGCCCTAGTTGCTTGCTAGCATCAAACTAGGACTTGGGGGGGGGAGTAACTGATATACCATAAAAGAGCAAGCCAATCAGCACATGACACGTATGACCATAATCCAACTCATGCTCGGCCAACACGGTTCTCACTCAGCCAATGACTAAAAGCTCAAGCATCCAGATCAGCACAAAAGGTCGGAAGTAACCGAACATATGCCTTCAGAGCACATATATCCGGACAAGGGTCTTAGAACTGATCACAGGGTCCAGACCAACATTCCAGACCTCGTCACCACCTTAGCGGATGCCGAGCAAGGAATAAGGAAGCAGTCTTCAACAAGGAAACAGCCTTCAACAAGGAAACAGTCTTCAACAAGGGAACTACCATCTATGGTTATCTCTATGCGATACTCAACAAGGTAACTGCAATCTCCGATGATCAAATCCCTACAATCATGGCTCCGAATCCTAATCAACTTAGGAAGGCCACGGTCTATAAATTAAATCCTAAAGGTACGCTTTATTTTCATGCTCATTCTTTGGCTTTCAATACAGTCTTTCAATTCCTTTTACTTACTTAAGCATCGGAGCGGTTACTACCGGAGCCAATCCGGTGGACCTCTGATCGTCTTTTTGAGTGTTCTACAGGTCACGGAGCCCACACTTATTGCGAGTCAAAAAGTGCAGCATCATATATAATGTATGGTATATAAGTGTATGCATGTAGTATTATATGGTATGTATATGCATGAATTTAAATATATATGTATACACAAGGCATACAGTGTGTGCAGATCAGTGTATGTGTGTGTTGGTTGGTGAGCAGTGTGTATGTTATGTATATACATGGTGTATATATATATATATATATGTATGTGTGTGTGTGTGTGTGGGTAGGTGTGCAGCAGTGTGCAGGCTCAGAAGCGAGAGGAGTGTTGGGAGGTTCGACTCCAAGTGGGTGTAAGGGAATGTGTGTGTTGGAGTGCGTGTTGTGTGTGTTTGTATATAATATGTATATATTACAAAATGTCAGAGGAGCATTAAATGGAAAGTTGAAAAAGGAGAAGTGATTAGGATAGTGGGAAAGTCAGAAGAGAGGGAAACCATGGGCTGCTTAGGGTGGTTTGGCATAAAGTTATGTATATGTATGTGTGTATATATATATATATATATAACCACGGTTGGTGATGGGTTTTGGTTTTAGAGAGAGAACAGAAAAGAAAGAGTGAGAGAGGAAAGAAGCTGAGAGCACCTAGAGGAGATTTAAAGGCTTGGAAGAGGAGACGGAAGAGGAATCCGAGGGTAACTTCAAATAGGTGAGAGAAACCTTGTTTTTTGCTTTATAAATTTCCTAGCATGAATCATAGTTTGGAATTGAGGGCCTTAAAGAGCATGGAATAAAGAACATGTTGCAAAAAGAATGAGGTGATTTAGTGAAGAGACTAGGTAGAAAAATGGGATTACAAGTAGTGGGAATAATCTGGGTTTTTAAGATTTTATGTATAAAACTTAGTTTAAAAGGGGTAAAATTAATCATATAAAGTGCAAAAAGTTTTTAGGAACAAGGAAGGAAGTCAAAACAGTAGGTAAACAGTCATGAAAATTCGAAATAACCAGTTGGCCGGAAAGACGGCCGGAGATGAAAATCTCCCTGTTCG
Organism: Nyssa sinensis; assembly: GCA_008638375.1. Classification (NCBI taxonomy): domain Eukaryota; kingdom Viridiplantae; phylum Streptophyta; class Magnoliopsida; order Cornales; family Nyssaceae; genus Nyssa; species Nyssa sinensis. The sequence continues at coordinate 36,389,981 of CM018043.1, read as the reverse complement.
AACGGTTATGGTGGTCCAAATTTTAAATTAGGGATGGAAATGAAACCTACATGTAAAATGGAAGAAAACAGTGTTTAAAAAGGGATGAAATTTGGTCGGAAAATTTCTGCTGTCGCTGGGGAGGGCAACGGAGACCTAGGGTTACTCCTACCGAAAAACCGAAGAAGACGATGGGTGATTGGGCATTTTTTTTAAACCGTTAGGCCTCTTCTCTTTTTAAATAGTTGGGCCTTAGGTGGTGGGTTGGTCAGTTGGGTCAAGGAGTGATTGGGCTTCACAAATTGGGCCCAATAGTTCAAAGAAAAAAAAAAAAAAGAGAAAAGGGGTAGGGGAAGTGCGGACCATGGGTTTCGAACCCTGGTGGAACGTGTGGGGTGGACACGTGAGGACCAAATGGGATGGGACAATCCCATGCTCTTTTTGGGGCAATAAAAATATACATATATTATATTTTAATCTTATTAATTAATTAAATTAAATTAAATACCCCGGAATGGCCCGGAGCCCAAATTAGACAAGTCATAGGTGAATTTTGACTATCTTGGACCTACTGAGATCAATGGTGAAGTCCATGTTGCCAGACGGGACCCCAAAAATTAAAAGACCCGTACGAACATTAAAAATTACCAAAATACCCCTAAGTCAAAGACTAGTCAAACGAACTCCGATTAAAATAAAAGAGTAGTGGATTTCTATTATTTCGAGCATTCTAGACTCAACCGTGGAGTCTAATTTGTGAGGAGATGCTTTGAGAACTAGGAACCCGTGAAAGTGCAAAATGATTGTTTCGCTCTTTTTAGTACAGATGTCCAAACTGAATTCCGCGAAAGCCTAAACCGACTTTATTTGACATTCCAGACTCAATGGTAGAGTCTATTTTAGTAAAATAGAAAAACATGAAATAAGAACATAAAATTTGATGAATAGCATAATTCAAGTGGCAATAGACTGAGTTATATTTCATGATTTTAGGGACACTAACAAGATAGGAGAGGGCGGTTTGACCTTCTACATTCCACCATTTAGTTCAGCTACACATTGAGCATGATTTTCTAGGGTTGAGACAAACCCATCAGGTATGATGTTTTGCTAATGTAAGAAATGGGGTTAAGTTTAGGGATATTTTATGGGTGAATTGATTGATTTATTTGCTTAACTGTTGTTTGGGAATTATTCAGATTATGATTATCTGATGACTTGGAATTGGTTGTTTACGTGTTTTGTGTTTCTTACATTCTTGAGAATTGGTAAAGTGACGAATGTGATTGTAGCCATGTGATTAGATTGATGGTATGAGACATGCATTAATGTGGAATAAGTTGGTGATTTAAATATTATTGTTGCTTCGAATGTGGTATATCATTGAAAGCATGCTTCATTGAGATTATGTTGTTGTGTGATGAATGTAAGGCATATTGGCATAGGGTGAATTCCTTGGACACATGGTGTGAGTTGAGCACGTGGTGCTGTGCATTATGAGGGTGTAGATCCTGTGGTGAAA
>CM018043.1:36315980-36383480 GCA_008638375.1 Nyssa sinensis | reverse complement strand
AAGCTCAAACAGTCATCTAAATGTTTTAAAATTGGTTGGGGACAGTTTGGAATGAAAAGGGGCTTCGAAAACAATGAAAAAAAATGAGTTTTAAAAATGAGAAACTGCATATTCCAGTTACCATCGCCGGAGAGGGTGACTAGAGATTCCGCTAAAAAATGGGGGAAGACGATACACTGTTCAATTCATGGGTTTGGGCCAGATCTTGGGTCGGGACCCGCCCAGGAGCACCCATGGGTGAACTAGTACTACGTTGTTTTAGGGGCTGGCTTATTTTTTTAAAAATGGGTGAACAGTTCATAAGAAAATTGGAAGGAAACATGTGACTGAAGGGATTCGATCCCTAGACCGCGTATACAGGAAGCACTTAAGGCACGTGAGTCCACCATCGTGCCACTGACGCACGTGTGGTCAAATGCTCACTTAAATAATACATATTATTATTATATTTAATTAAATAAATTAATTTAGTTAATTAATGATATTTAATTCTGATGTCCAATTTAGTCAAGTGAATAGTGTAAATCTACTATTTTGGGCCTTCTGAACCCAATGGTAAGGTTCATTTCACAAGACGGAATCCCAAAAAATAAAATACCCGTAGAATGCCAAATGGCCAAAATGCCCCCGAGTTAAATATGAGTCAAATGGACTTCGATTAAAATAAATGAATAGTAAATTTTTATTATTTTAAGCATTCCTGGACTCAACGATGGAGTTTGATTTTTGAAAATAGGTCCTGAGAAATAAAGACATGTTAAAGTGTGAAATGACCATTTTACCCTTATTAGTACAGAAGTCCGAATAGAAGTCCGTAAAAGCCTAAATTGACTTTCTTCAACATCCCAGACTCAATAGTAGAGTCTAATTTAGTAAATGAGATACTTATAGCAATGTCGTATAAAATTTGATAAATAGTATTAAACTGGGATGTATTTACTGCTTATAGGAATTGCAAAAGGGAAAGGACCAAGTAACTGAATATTGAATATATAATGGACAACTAAGAGGTAAGTAAATCTTGGATCTCTTACTTGTGTTATTCTTAGCCATGTTGTTCTTTCTACTGCCAAGAATTGTACTCTTTTACGTACACCATGTTATACGATTGTTTTGTCTATTGAACCTCATTGAGAAGTTAACTGTTATACCCTGATCATGATTCTTATACCTTTTGTATGTGAGTAGAAACCCAATCACTTGCTTATAGTTATTCCTAGCCATGTTGTTTCTCTTACTGTTGAGATTGTACTCTTATACATATCGAATGTTAATGATTCTACAGTTCCTATGTATATTCTATCTTATGGACATTATTTAGTATTTGATTGTTATGTCCTTATCTTGAGTGCTTATGTGTTGTATATATAAGTGAAACCTAATCTCTACACGTGACATCCTAAGCCATGTTTATTCTATTACTGCCTACGTTGTATTCATGTACGTACCAGATGTTTATTCTTTCCACAATGTGATACTTGTTCTATCTTGTGGACATTGATTGACTGTTATATCATTGATCATTATGTTATAGACTTTATGCTACGCCTTGAAAGGCCAATTGTTATGTTCTCATTGAATTAAATAATATTCTATAAATGTACACTTCTTATGGAACTATGTTGATCATGATATATTATGAGTGCTCGAAGTTGTGCTTAGTCACAGCATCCATCTAATGTTTTATCCTAAGGTTATGGTTACTGATTGCTTGGGCCTACGGGTCAAAGTCCACGAGGCTATTCATTGGCTAGGGCGAGGCTGGACACAGGGCACTGTTGGGACCAGCAGACCCCCTTATTTGAAAACCTTAAGTGTGGGAATGAATGGCAACCATGAGGCTATTCATTGGTCCGAGCAGAGCTGGATCCTTGGAGTGGGAATTCATGGGATTCCATGAATAGAAATTTGGGCGTTGTATACGCAATGATAAAGGGTATACCAGGCCTTTCAAGGTTATTAGACCTATGAGTCAATACCACACGGCCGATGAGCCTGAGGGTATTATATACGCAATGACACTGTGTGCATCGAAATGTTTTGTCACGACCCGGAACCCACCCTAGTGTGGATCTCGCATCGCGACCGCCACCCTCAGGCCTGGGGGCCTTAGGGCGAAGGCTCACATAAGCAGCGGTATCGAATAGATGTGCGACATGTGATTGTAGAAGCGTAAAAAACTTTTTCTTTTATTTTCTTATTTTTAAATTACGCACATCCATCCGGTACTGCTGCTCTTTACATAGTATACATGATTCAACATTCAGAGTATAACTAAAAACTTAAAGACTTTATAATATTACATGTCCACTACCCTAAGGGCGTAATACATATTCTTACACTGTCTACTAATACAAAATGTACTATTAGAGTTCATAGGGTTTCACAAGGAAACTACTTAAACATAACGTCCCAAAATGGCTAGACTCATCATCAACATCCTCAAACCAGTCTGCCGTCAATCACCTGAAAGAGGGGTCCGAATAAAATCCGGGTAAGCTAATCTAAGCTTGGAAGTACTTCCAGTATTCGTCATGGGGTTTCAATTGGCAGTGGTTTAGCATATAAGAGTAATAAAACAGTCACCACCAATTGTTCGTATACTTTGAACACAGAATATATGCATTCCTTAAAACATATAGCTTTGAAACATTTAAAGTATTCAAGCTAAACATATACATATAACTTTAAAACATTTACGTATGCATAATGAAAATGAGGGTAAAACCTGCTTCCATTTTCAAAATCATTTGTCATCTTATCACTTTCGTTAGTGGAATCCGTTTCGAACCAGACTCCCATTTTACATATGCATAGAGAGATAACCTAACTGAACTGATCAGGAACATCTTCTTTGTCACATCCCGAACCCCACCCTACGCGGATGTCGAGGACGTGATGCCTAGTCAGTCGCCACGCGACCAACCGAAGGCAAATTTCTGAACTTTCCAGTGAATTGCACTCCGACTGTAGGGTCAGATGCAGCGGAATTTAAAACTTTTTCTTTTGTCAAGGGAATGCAACTCATGTATTCACCGTAAGGTTATGTACCACAGAGCCAGTCTAAAATCCAACAGCTAACAATTTTAACCTCAGAGCATATCTATAATCCGACATATAACAACAGAGCAGAACTATAATCTCTAGAGTACCGTTTAAATCCATGAGCCATGTCTATATTTAGTACATATCAGTCAAATCAGTCGTATTACATCACTCACCTGATTAAACAGAATCAATCCTCAATAATCCAGTCTCCACAGATCAGTGCCATCAGATCCAATTGATATCATTCCTGAAAAATGTTAGGGAATGGGGTGAGCTTAGAAAAGCCCAATGAGTAACACAGGTTCCCTGTCAAGGGTTTCAAAACCATTTCTTGTTTACAAAGCACAAGGGTAGTTCAGTTGTTTTTGAAAATAGCAGTCTTATAAATCTACTTTAAATGCAGTTTCAGTAGAATAAAGCAGGACTGCACAAAATAAAACAACAGATGAGGACAGACAGAACATGACAGACTATATCAAGTATAACTGTACAGAACAGAACACAACAGGTTAGAACGGAGAAGAACCGAGCAGAGCAGGACATAACAAATCAGAACAGGATGAAGCAAAGCACAACAAATCAGAACAAAGCAGGTCAGAATGGAACGGGTCAAAATAAAACGGGTCGAAATAGAACAGGTCAGAACGGATCACAATAAAACATAATAGAATGGAACGGAACAAAACATAACAAGTCATAACCGAACAGAATGGAATAAAACTTGACAAATCAGAATAAAACAAAACGGAACATAACAGAACGGAGCGGAAACAATATGTCAACCAGATTAAGACATATCGAAACTGAACGGATCAGGACGGAACAGATCAGACATAACAAATCAGGACGGATCAGGACGGAACAGATCAGACATAACAAATCAGGACGGATCAGGACGGAACAGATCAGACATAACAAATCAGGACGGATCAGGACGGAACAGATCAGACATAACAAATCAAGACGGATCAGGACGGAACAGATCAGACATAACAAATCAGGACGGATCAGGACGGAACAGATCAGACATAACAAATCAGGACGGATCAGGACGGAACAGATCAGACATAACAAATCAGGACGGATCAGGACGGAACAGATCAGATATAACAAATCAGGACGGATCAGGACGGAACAAATCAGACAGATCAAACGGAACAGGTCAGGACAGATCAAACAGAACAGGTCAGGACAGATCAAACAGAACAGGTCAGACAGATCAAACAGAACAGGTCAGACAGATCAAACAGAACAGGTCAGGACAGATCAAACAGAACGGGTCAGGCAAATCAACAGAACAGATCAGAACAGATTAGACATAACAGTTAGTTAAACACGTTCGTTTGAAACGGTATTTAAAAACAGGAGTACAGTCAAAACATCAGAGTGACAGAACAGATCAGTTAAAACATCAGAGTAACAGAACAGGTCAGTTAAAACATCAGAGTAATAGAACAGATCAGTTAAAACATCAGAATAACAGAACAGATCAGTTAAAACATCAGAGTAACAGAACAGATCAGTTAAAACATCAGAGTAACAGAACAGATCAGTTAAAACATCAGAGTAACAGAACAGATCAGTTAAAACATCAGAGTAACAGAACAGATCAGTGATGAGCAGAGCAGAACAGTATAACAGAATAAACAGTACAGTATGCACAGATTAAACAGTGCAGTATGCTCATATAGTGCTCAAGACTGAGATGGTACCAAGAATCAGTTGTTCTTTTCAGAACCAGTTAAAAAAAATAGCGGTTTCTTTCAGTACAGAGCAGAGAAACCAGACAGAGTAAAAATCATGCATTAAGTAAAAGCATGAAATCAGTGAATCGGACAGAACAGTACAGTACAGTATTTTTAAAATACAGTAACTAGGCAGTGTACTTATACACCAAGTCAGGAGTCAAGGTTACTCATAAACTGTTACAGTCATCTCCTTGCATAAACAATCTGATAACCTCCAAGTACGTCAGGCATCACCATGTATATCCTGAACAATCATCATCAATCACAGACAGATCAGAATTTATTCATTCAGGTCTTATTCGTCATCTTAGGTGTCTATCGGATTACCTAAGATAACCTAGTAGCCTATCGCCCTCTCATCGGGTTTCATCCGGGGCTATTTTATTCTTAAATTAGGCTTAGCAGTCATCAGGATTATAACCTAAGTCATTGGACTTCAATCGTTATCAGTCAGTTACTTATTCAGTCTTAGGGGCAAAACGGTCATTTGTCACTTTTGCCCCGGATCCCTATCAAGGTCTTCAGAATGGTCTTTATATCTTAAATATAAAGTCATACGTCTTTTAGACTCCAATCAGTATCAGTTAGGTTCTTATTTTAACGATAGGGGCAAAATGGTAATTTTGCCATTCTTATCCCGGACCCAGTCGTGGTCCTCAGAATATCCCATATATTCTATATATGAAGTTCTAAGTCTTTTAGACTTAAATTGCTATCAGTTAGGTGATTATTTAGCCTTAGGGGTAAAATGGTAATTTTGCCATTCTTATCCCGGACCTTATCATGGTCCTCAGAATGTCCCAAATATCTTGTACCTAATTTTCTAAGTCCTTTGGACTTCGTTTGGTATCCGCTTTTGGTCATCGGGACACATCGGTCATTTCTCGTTTTACGCATTGACTGTCTCGGAGTCTTATTTAGCCCTTCAGTGTTCATAATTATCCCTATGATAATTTACCATATCAGTTTGACCTTTATTTGACCTCTACTTTGCACTTATTGTGCTCAGGGGTATTTTGGTCATTTTACGTTTTGTAAGATTCTGACTCCGAATCATCGTTTAATCATGTTTATAGTTTCACCAGTATCTGGGCTTCTATTGGTATTAATTTCGTCCCAATCGGACTTCATTTGGGCTTCGTACAGTATCAGGGGTATTTTGGTAATTTCATGCGTCATATTTTTCGGCACCTCAGTTCATAAAATGGACCTCACCATTGGGTCCAGAGTGTCCGACATAATCAGAATAGACTGTCTTTTATTTTTATTTGGGCCTGGGTACCCTCAGGGGTAGTACAGTCATTTGTCACTTACAGGTCTGTATTTTTCGGTACATAATTTCCTAATTTGGACTGTACCATTGAGTCCAGAATATTTGAAATGGTGGAAATACACTATTTATTTGCTTCATTTGGACTCCGTTTGACATATTAAATGTCTAGGGGTAAAATCGTAATTTTACCTATTTAATAAAATAATTAAATAATTATTTTTTTATTTAATTAATTTTCTAGGGGCTTAAATGAATAATTTCTCAATGTTCTGGGCCACAGTACAATTTCCCAAATTAGTGGGGGTTAATCCGTAATTTTCAGAAACATTTGGGGGGTTAAATATAAATTCAGAAAATTAGGGTTCAGACCAGAGGGTTCAGGGGTTCAGAAATTGAACCGGTCCAATAATCTCAGAAGCCAACCGGTTCAGTGACCTTAAGAAAACCGGAATGAGATACTCCAGTTATCCCCAATTTCTTTCTTATTCTCGGTTTGGATAGGCCCCAAATCAATTTCCCAACTTCTGATTTATTAACTCTGTTGCCAAACAGCCGAAGTCAGGTTTTAATTTAAAACCTTCAACACCAAAACGGCGTAGTTTCAATAAAATAGTGGCACGCTCATGCTTTGCCACGTGTATGAGTCGGTTGGGCATGACTCGGCCAACTCGGCCGAGTCGACTCCATCTTCCCCATTTCCTCCAACAGTGTCGCCCTAGTTTCTGCAGATTTTCTTCTTCAATTTCGTAGGTTTTCAAGGGCTTTTTTCGACATGTTTTGATTCCAAAACATTTCTGAGAGTCATTCCAACCTTTTGGCATGAATTTAGAGCTTCAAATCCAAAGATCCAGCTCGGTATAACCGATTATTGTGAGGGATTACAGGTCAATTGTACAGCCTTATTTCTCAACCAAATCCCATGGGGTTTGTCTCTCTGTGACCCTTGTAACAGGGGCTTCAATTCCCCATTCTTAGATCTCAGTTTAGAGGCCTATTCCAGATTTTGGGTCTCATGGCCGAGACTCATAGGTTCGGTTTTGAGGGCTTTCCCATGTGTTTCCAAGTCGCGGGTCAGTATTTATGGGGTCCTAGAAGTGTCTAGTTCAGTTCTGGACCATCAAAACTCAGTTTTAGAGAGGTCGAATCAGACCCAGTTTCCATGGTCCATTAATGGAGGTTGATACACGGTTTTGTGTTTTCTACCCTATTCGACCCTCCCAATTTATTTAGGACAATACTAAAGTCTCACAAGAGCATATATATATGGTTTGTATGGACCAAAATTATCAGAAACAGTAAGAAAATCTAAACAGGAAATTTTTGCAGTTTTGTGTTTACCTCTGGTTCAGGCCATTATTCCTCCCTCTCATGGCTCAGTTCAGTCCTTTGGCACCTCGGTCCTCAGTTCCTTCCTCTTGATGCATCTTCATGGAACACCATCATGTGTAGACCATGGACATACACACCATTCTCACAATGGTTTCTCACACATAAGCTCACTTGATCTCACATGGTTTCTCTCTCTTAACAGATCAGTTCTCACACCTTATCACCTCCTCTATATCAGTATATCAGATCCCCCAATTTCTGATCTCACCCTCACCATATATCACATATGAAATGGTTATTGATTTGTGAGATATACCATCATTGGCTTGCATGCATTTGGGTTGGGGGAGGGGTCATCATGTGATGTGTAGGCATGATAGCCTAGGGGGCATAGGGTGATGCATGCTGATGTGTTGCATGCTTGTTCATTGGTCACTTGGGAGGTGGCCTATTCAGATTTGTATGTATATACATTTCATTGTATATATGGTCACAAAGATGCCACTAGCCCAGTTGGTTATTTTTTGGATGAGGTTTCTTTTCACTCAAAGGTCAAGGGTTCAATTCCCTTGGCCTCCCATTTGGCCATTTTTCCCATATTTTCGGTTAAGGCCACGTTTGGTTGCGTAGAAATTCAGTTTCAGTATTTCCTTCATAACTTTCATTCCGTAACTCCTTTCTCGACACGGTTTGTTCCGGGAGTTTCATATTTCAGTTATCTTCAGTGTCAGAGGTTCCGTGTCATTTATTAAACATTCGGGATTTTTCGGGTTAGCTAATTCGGATTTCGTTAGTGTTAAAGCAGGTGTTATTTCGCCGAATTAATCAGTAATTGGGTTCGGGTATTTTATCCTTTTCCTCCAGACATATTTAATTATTTTATCGGTCTATCATGACTGCCGGGATTATGATTAATTCCCTAGATCATTCTATAAGCTAGTATTAATTAATAATTAATAACTAATTATTAATTACACAAAGTCGGGGTGTTACATTCTTGGTCCCTAAAAGGTAGGTAAGACTCATACCCTAACAGAACAAATAGGGTTTCTCGAGATATCTCATGCCTGGGGGATTAGATCCTACTACCTGGCATTTTATAAGGCAATTGAATTTTGGAGAACCCAAGATCCTGTCTAAGTGCTTATGCACCATTTATCTTGCATTTAAAATACATTTAACCCATGAGTATGCCAAATAGATATTTCTTGTGAGCACTTTAAAACATAACGTTCATAACTTCGTGATAAACATTCGTATACTTGAAATAGGCAAACTCAGAATATTTAACAAGAATTGCATTTTAACTTAGACATGCTGAAATATATTTTTAAGAAAACTGTGGTAGAAACCATTTACTAAGCATGTCATAATAGGTTATAAAAATAGAACAATTTAAAACTGAAATCATGTAAATACTGAATTTGAAATTCAAACACTTCATATCTTTTGAACTTAAAACCTTTTAAATCCATGGAGTTAAATCTCCACTTTCAAATACAGGGTTACTCACCTCGATCCTTAGGGTCAGTTGCGAATAATGTGCTTTCCCAATTCCTCTATAGTTCCTAAGAACAATTCATATATAGTCTCATTAACTTTACATTACTGCAATATCACCTGTTGATGCGTCTTAACTTATGCTTAGATCGTATTAAATCCTAAAATGATTCATGAACGTTTCATAAACTTCATGTGTACTTAATTTAACTCGTAATCTTATCCTATAGCACGATTCAATGTGTTAGAAATAAGTTTCACTTTAAACTATTACTCTTCTGGTAGCTCCATTAATTTTAAATTTAATTTACTTACTTCACATGTTTACGTGTTGTGTCATTTCGTATTTTATTTTAACGTACATGCCATAGTTTAGTACTTCGGCAATGTTATAGTTTATAGTCACCTGACTGATGCTATTCATCAAATTTTATGCCTTTTTATTTTAGACACTTCTTTTGATTGAATAGACTTTACCATTGAGTCCGGATCATTGAAGAAAGTCGGTTTAGGCTTTCCTAGAGTTTAATTCAAACTTTTGTATTTAAAAGGACAAAATGGTGATTTTACCTATTTACGTGTCATATTTTTTCGTACTTCGTTTCATAATCTAGACTCCGCCATTGAGTCCAAAAAGTCAAAGAAAGTCAATTTAGACCTTCTCTGGTTAAAATTTGGCTTTAGGAGTACTAAGGGTAATTTGGTCATTTTACCCATTTATGTGTCATTTTTTTATCGGGGCTCCGTCTCACAAAACGGAGCTCGCCATTAGTCTTAGAATATACAAAATAGTCAAAATACAGTATTCATATGTTTAATTTGGGCTTCATTTGCTTCATTTATGATCCAGGGGTAAAATAAAAATTTTGCTTTTTAATTTAATTAATTAATTATTTTTCTAGGGCTGTAATTGCATAAAGTTCTCAAAAGTTGGGCCACAATACAATTTTCCAGAAATTCTAGGGTCAAAATAGAATTTTGAAAACTTTCAGTCTGATCCAGTGGGTTTAGTTACATTTTAAGTGAACCGGTCCGGTTTTAATTGAACCAAACCGGTTTGGTCGGTTCAATACGTGAAGCTGATGTCATGATGACATCAGCCCTAATGTTTTAAAAATTTAAAACATAACTCCAAAACGACACCGTCCTACTTAACCCATTTATGCAATGGATTGGGTTCCGACCCGAACCCGATTGGACCCGAACCGAACCGTCACTATTCATCTTCTTCCTCCTTTCTTCCCCAATGTTGCCCTAGTTGCAGGTTTTCATTTTCTTCAATTTCATGCATTTTAGCTCGCTGATTTCTTACTGTTTTTAGTTTAAATTACTTATGCCACATCAAGGAGTATTTTAGCATTCATTTTAAGAGCTAAACTGAGTTAAATCGTTCGGTTGGAAGTTTGATAATCAAACCTATACCTCCCTTGTTCATGCTCGTTTCTTGATTATTTTTCATGAGGTTGGGCTTGTTTTGTTCCTCAGTTCAAGGGGTTTCATTCCCCATTCTTAAATGTCGATTTAACACTGAGTTTAAGGGATTGGGTTTCAAACCCGTAACCCGTAACTCATCATATGGGGTTCATTTCTTTGGAATTTTGATCACGGTCATAGATTTCTAGGATGCTTGTAGGGTCTAGTTTTAGTCTCAGTAAACAAAACTCAGTTTGGTGGTGATGGATCCAGACCTGCTGTAAGCAAGGTCTCCCATGGCTGTCTTGTGTACGGTTGTGTATTCAAGCTGTTTTTATAGTAAATTTTCATGCTTGTCATAGTTTACACATGTTCTAACTATCATATATACATAAACGATTCCAAAAATAGTTCATATTCATGCTTAATCTTAGAGAGAGAAATTACAAAGTTTTTGTGGGTTTACCTTTTCTAAACTGTTTCCTCCCTTTTTCTACTTCTGATTCTCCTTCTATCTCCCTTAGCTTCTTGTTTTCTTCTTCCTTTCTGATTTTCTTTTGTAGGAAGCAAGCATGCTTTGCTTTTAAAAAATTTCAACCGACCTCTCTCTCTCTCCCCTCTCTCTCTCTACACCACTTCAGCCTAATTCCAGTCCCCATTTTCGGCTGCTTATCCCATCTCATAAATTTGCTTTTTCTCTTTTTAATTTGCATTAATTAGGGGAGGGATATTTGTAACATATATGTATATTATATGTACACACACACAATGTCACGCCCCGAATTCCAACGAACCCGAGGCGCGAGTAACGAGACAAAAAAATGGAACTGATACGAATCGTAGTTACAAGAATAAAAATAAAAAATGACATAAGACGCGAACGGACACCCAGAGACGGTAAAACAAATAATACTGATATTGAGCCGGCTTTATGCCAACTTTATTGACATTCATAATTAATATATGAAAAATAAAATAAAATAAAATAAAAATATGCATAATAGTATATATGAAAAGGAAAATGTAAAGTATGGTATATATATATATATGTGGTAGAAAATGAATAAAAGAAAAGAAAAGTGAGGGAAGGGGGGCGGTGCAAGTTGCGGGTGAGGGAGAACGGCAGAACAGGGGAGAAGGAAAAGGAAAAGAAAAGAGAGAAAGAAAAAGGAAGGAAAAGAGAAAAAGAGAGAGAGGGAGAGGGAAGGGAAGAAGCAGAAGCGGCAGTGGTCGCGAGAGGGATCGAGGCAAGGGGGCGATGGGTTTTGGATTTCCTGGGGCGATTGGGGTTGTGTGTTACAGATTGGAGGGAGGTGAAGCAGCAGCGATGGGTTGGGACGGATCTGTCGAGGAGTCATCGCTGAGTTGATCTTTAACTCTGTATCGAATATCGCAAGGAAGGAAACAGCAGTTGGCGAAATCCCTTGTTCTGATCAAGGTAAATGGGTTTCGCGATGGTCGACAGAGGATGATGGCACGGTTGTATTGGCATGGATGGAGCTGAACTTGAGATTGAATTTGAGCAGTAATCAGAGCTGCTGATTTGGGAAAACTTTACACCGTAATCTGATTCGAATAGGGGTATGTGAATGTATACGCGTGTGTGCGTGTTGGTGTAGCAGTGTAGCGGTGCGGAACAGGAGAATGGGTTACGATGGCTGTCATGGGTGTTGAGGGTTCGTATTGGTAGATGTTGTGGCTGTTGGGTGGTGATTAACTTTGTGGATGTATTGATGGCAGTGCAAGGAAGGTTACGGCAGCTTGGATTGGGGAATAGAATTGATGTTTTGTAATTGTGAATGTCTTGGTTAATGTGTGTGTGGCTGTTTGGGTTTGAAGCAGAGCAGGGGATTGAGTAGGTTAGATGTTACGATTGTAGCTCGGAATCGTGAATGGCTACGGCTAGGGGAGTTATGGTACAGGGTGGTGTTTATATGTACGTATGTATGTAGCGATTGAACTTGTGGAATGGTTCAGGTGTAGATCGAAAATTGAGAATCAAATTGGAGTTATGTCAGGGATAGAATCACGTTGGGTCAAGAGGTGTTGTTTTTGTGTAGCTTGTTGGTTTGTGACTGTTGTGATGAATTGAAGGGTTTAAGTGTGAGTGATGCTTGGTGTTGGATGGTTTGAGCTCCAATTTCAAATAGTTGGTGAATGTGAGTACTGCAGGAGTGCGGCAGCACCTGTTGTTCAAAGTGGACTGAGTTTAGTGAGAAATTTAAATACTGGTCTTGTTGATGTAATTTTGGAGTGGATTTGTTGATCAGGTTCTGCGGCTGGTGTTCATGGGTTAAAACAGTGGCTTGGAAAGGACGGATTGTGATTAGAATTGGATGGATGATTGAGGGGACTGATTCACATAAGGAAGTTGTTGGTATTGCAACCTGGTTGGAAAAGTTACAGTTGGAAGAGGGCTCACTCAATTTCAAGCAGAGAAGTTATTGTCTGTTCATCTAGAGGGTTGACTAAGCGTGGAACTTTATTCAAAAACTTAATGGCCCTCTTTCGAGATGATGTAATTTGTTATGACGGCACAATGAGGAATGTATGTGGTAATTCGATTATCCAATTTGAGTATGGGGTCAAGGCTAGAACAAAGCCCTAGAGTTTCTTCGCTACTAGCGAACCTATTGGTGTGTTGGCTGCAACTGCCATGTCTAAGCCTGCATATAAGGCACTTCTTGATTCTTCTCCAAGTAACAATTCGGCATGGGAGAATCCCTAAACAATATTACAATAGCATTAGGATGATGAGTAACCAACGACATATCTGGAGGATACCTATGAATGGAGATAAGCATAAGCTTGATATGATTCCATTAGAGGACTAAGTTACGTACTGGTTGATTGGATTGCATAGTGGACACAGCTTAGCTCACAACCCTATCAGGTATGATATTTTACTAATGTGAGAAATGAGGTTAAGCTTAGGAGTATTTGATAAGATGATTGAATGTTCTTTATGCTTAATTTCTATTAGGAAATCACTTAGAATTTGATTGTCTTGATAGTCCTAGACTGGTTGTTTGTGCAATTTTGTATTTCTTTGAATTGTTAGGAAATTTATTTGAATGAGAAGTATGGTATTTTGCTAAGTAAGAAATAGAATTGAATTTAGGGGTGATTGCCATATTGTTTGATTGGTTCTATGCCTGTGTGATTCTTATTATCTCCCTGGATGTTTGATTGAACAATAGATGTGAGCCATGATTATATGTGTAATTCATATGTTATCATTGTGTGTAATTTATGGAATTGTCAAGATGATGAATGTGAAAACCAAGCATGTGATCAAATGGATTGTTCATGATATGTAGACTTGTGGATTGAGTTGTCTGATTTTATTATTGCTTTAAATAGAATATGCATAACTTAAAGCATGCTTCATGTATTGATAAATTGTTTCATTAAAATCACATCATTGCATGGTGGAATCAGGGCATATTGGCATAGTGTGATTCCTTAAAAGCATAGTGTGAGTAGAGCATGTGGTGCTATGCATTATGAGGGTACAGATCCTGTGGTGAAAAACCCAAAATCGGCCATTAGGTACTCGCATGCCTGACGGGTTCCGGACAGTGAAGCGAGACATATATTAGTACTCGGGCTATCGGGGAAGGACCGTAAGACGAGACATGGTGGCATAGAGTTGCATGGGTGTGTCACGCATACTGTTCAAATGCTGCATTGATGATATTAAATGTCATGTAGATATAACTGTACACTTGCAGATGCTAAGCCCTTAATTTTGTTCCCTGCATTAGTATTATATCATACCAGCATTTTGGTGCTGACCCATTCGTGGGCATATGTTTCAGATAAAGCTCCTGGTACGTGGGACTAGAAGAGGTCTTGGAGAAAGGAGAGGAAATGAAATTTAGAAAGTATTTAGCACTTGGGGTATACTTTTGTAATATAGGGGCTTAAGCCCAAACTGTATGTAGGAGATAACTGTTGAGTGTATCTTATATGTATGTATGTTAGAGGAAAATAATGTGTGTTTAATTTTTATGAATTGTAGCCATCGAGTGAGGATGGATTGTGACGTGTTTGTATATATATGATGTATTGTGATTATCAAGGGGGAAAAGGCCCGAAAAACAGAGGAGGTTCTGTCAAAATTTTCTGAAAACATAAAGGATTGTTAAGTGTGTAAAACACCCTGGTTATTATGAAAACAAGAGGCAAGGCCCTATGGATTGTACAGAACAGGGAATTTGGTTAGTGTTGGGAATGTCTTTGATTGTACTTTATTTTGTTATTATTTTATTTTCTCTTGTCTCGTTACTCGCGCCTCGGGTTCGTTGCAATTCGGGGCGTGACACACAAACTCACCAAGACACACACACACACAACCGACTTTAAAACACACACTAGCTGAACACACTTATTTATGTGTATATATGTATATATATATATATATATTCTTGTGTACATGTATGTAGTATATTTATTTATATATATATATATATATACACTTTTATACATGTATACCCACTTGATGATATACACACACAATACACTATTAGTGTGCGTATATGTGTGTTGTTGAATTTAATTTCAAAAATTAAATAAATCCTTATATTTAAATTAATTAATTATTTTAATTAATTAATTTTTTTCTCTTAAGTGTAAAAATCTTTACACAATTTTTCATAATCTCGTAATACGTGCCATATGACCCGACATTTTTGGGTTAGGGTATTACATGTTTATTGAGTTCATATCTTTTTATTGAACTCCTAGAGTGATCATATTTTCTTATGAATGATCATATGTCTTGTTTGAAAGCTTATTCATTGATTCACAATTGATTACTTTATGATTGTGATTGTACGACTGTTGTTGATGTTGGAACCGAAGGGTCATTTCTATTGCTTATACCCTATTACATGTTATTGGTTATCGTGATGTACTGTTCTACTATCTATTATGACTTCCTATTCCATTGGTTATTGTGATAGTCTATTCTATTGATCATTATGATATCCCATTGGTTATTGTGACATGCCATTCTATTGGCTATTGAGGTGTTCTCTTTTTATTGGCAATTATAACAACCTATGTCATGACTGGCTATCATGTTATCATGTTTTCATTTTCTCAGACTATGTTTTTTCTACATTGACCCTAACCCATGGCAGAGAGAAGAGAATTTACTTATTGAGCTTCGTTAGCTCATTCCAAAACTTACTTCTCTATTTCAGAAAGGAATGCTGCGAGACAGTAGTAAGAGCTTAAGGACATAGGAGAGTATTTGAAAATGCACTAGAGAAAATGTTATAGTTTCTCCCATGTATTCTCCATCTAAAAGTGATGTAATGATTAGGTTCTCTTTTGATATTTGTAGAACCATTTTATATATGTTAAAGACTTCTGCTGATTAACTGTTAAATTATTTTATTACACATGCGTACCACTATTACAAGGAAAGAAAAAGTAGGGACGACCACTGGGTCGGCTGTCACGACCCGAAACCCACCCTATGCGGATCTCGCGTCGCGGGGCCGACCCGAAGGCCGTCCCTACTTTTTCCATTCCTGTATCATAGTACTAATATGCAATGTACTAAAAATTTTAAACAATGAACAGCGGAAGTCTTTATCAATTACAGTAATCCAGCGGAAGTCTTTTAAATAATTTAAAACAGTGGAAGTCTATTAAATACATGACATAGTTCTTCACAAGACAAAATGAGAACTAAACGTAACCAGCACCCGGGGGTGGTGAATACATAGGAGAACTAACATAGACTGATACCGTACTTCAAAATGTCCCCTTACGCTCTCAGACTCCTACTGGGGTCTCGTAGCGTCATCACCTGAAATGGGGGTAAGTGGGGTGGAATGAGCTACAAAGCTCAGTAAGTAAATGCAAATCTCCAACACTGGTATCGATGATCAATGAATCCATAAATAAGAATATGATATCCAATCATAAGAATAAGATACTATGATAGCCAATGGAACAATTGCCACGAGGGCCAATGGAACTATTGCCACGAGGGCCAATGAACAGTAATCACAATACACAATCAGAAGTATTGGTGTAATAGCGATATGAAGAAATCCAATGATAATATACAACAATGAAGTACTGCCACAATGAACCGATCACAATCAAATCAATCAATGCAAGTCTTTCGAGACTCGAAGAATCATAAGGAATAATACCATTCAACAATCAAGTTCTGTCAGTCATAAGAGATGCTTTTATTTTGTAACATGCCAGTGAAATTGTAAATGAAATACCAATGGAAATGCAATGAAATGCCAATGATCATGCCAGTCAATTGCCGGTGGAAAGCCTTCAAGGAATTCATTCCTGCCACCTGTCCATTCATGGACTTGACCCTTAGGTCTCCAGTCAATACAGAAGCATCGGATGGATGTTGTGACTGAGCACAAATCCGGTATTCATAACGTATCATGATCATTCGTGATTCCATAGAAGTATAAAATGGAATATCATAGATTCAATGAAAGCATAACAATACGCCTTTCGAGGCATAGTTCAACATGATAACAATGATACAACAGTCAACCAATGTCCACAAGATAGAACAATATCACATTGAGGATAGCAATAACATGAGGTACTTTCAAGGCACAGTGAAACATGATAACAATGATACATCAGCCAATCAAATGTCCACAAGATAGAAAATATCGAATTGTGGAACACAAGGATATCAATACATTCAAGAGTACGAGTTTGGTAGTAAAAGAATGAACTTGGCTTGTGGAAACACCACATGTAAGAGAGAATGATCCACTTACCTCTATCGTGATTGTAGATCAGAAATCCGTGAGTGTACCCTTGCCTTTCGAGTTCCCTATATATCAGTGAATACGTTTCAGAATAAATGCTATTCATCAAATTTTATGCCTTTCTATCATAAGTATTTCAAATACTAATTTAGACTTTACCATTGAGTCCGGAATGCCGAAGAAAGTCGGTTTAGGCTTTCGCGGAATTCCATTTGGACCTTTGTACTAAAAAGGGCAAAATGGTCATTTTGCATTTTTACTGTATTTTATCCTTCGGGGTCTCATCTCGTAAAACGGACCCCACCATTGGACTCAGAACGTCCGATATAATAAATTTTTACTATTCATTTACTCCGTTTGGACTTCGTTTGACCCACATTTGAAATAGGAGCATTTTTGTAAAAATTAATATTTTATTAATTTTCCTGTTTGGGTCTTAGTGAAATTTCTTAAAACATTTGGGGCCGGTTCATAAATTCCAAAACCTGCGGTCTGAACCAGTTGGTTCAGAACCAGAAACCCTAAACCGGTCTCCCCCTCCCCCTGAACCAAACGGTTCAGTTTAATTCAAGAACCGGATTCCAATATCTTGGTTCCTATCCTTATTCGTGGTTGGAATAAGCCCAAACCCAATTTCTATTTCCTATCCCCATAGCCAAACAAGCCCAATTCATTTAATTTTAAAACATAAAACGACACAGTATCATGCCCATTTCATATCCGATCGAGTACCAACCTGATCCGAACTCGGACCCGTTTCAGTTTTGACCCGATAGCCCCCACGACTTTCCGGTCGTCTTCCCCACCACTCCAGTAGGGTTCCGGTGGTGAACAGTCGTCTTCTCCGGCGACTGTCACCAATTTCCGATCATTTTTCAACCCGTTTTAAATGCCATTTTATTCCCCTTTCCTCAAGGACCTCAACCATACCCTTTATTTCCATTAAACCCCTTCCAATCCCCACGAATAGGGGTCCAAATATCTCCGGCCGATTCTCCGGCCAACTGGTTTCTTTTTATTTCACGACTGTTTCTCCACTATTTTGGACCCATTTTGTTCCTAAAGTGTTTCTGCACTTTATAGCAACATTTTTACAAACTAAAAGCAAGGTTTTAAACATAAAATCAGTGAAACCCAGATTATCCTCACGACCTGCAACTTGGATTTTCTCTTTGGTTTCTTAACCATTTAACCTCATTCTTTTTGCAATAAATCCCATATTTCATGCTGATTTAGACCCTACATTCAAAATAATTCGAATCATGCTATAAAAATTTGAAACAGAAACAGTGGCTCACCTTGGTTTTCCTGTTTGCTCACGGTGACCCCCTTCAAGCCCTTCCGTTTCTGAATCAATCTTCCTCTCTTCTTCTCCCCTTCAGTTCCTGACTTTTCCTTTGATTTATTTTTCTCCCGAGAGTGAGTGATCACATGTATATGATAAGCTTTTCCTTTTCTCTCTCTCTCTCTCTCTCTCTCTCTAGTCAGACCTCACCATGCCCTGTGACCTTCTCACACACTCCAACACCTACTTCTGTCACCACCACTCCTTATTGAGTGTTATACACTCAACTTATTACACACACACATTTTTTTGATACATATATATATATATACATATATAGGTCTTCACCCACTCACACACACTTGCACGGCTGTCCTTGGCAGCCTACTTGCCCATTTTCTTTCTTTCCCTTTTTGTTTCCATTTAATATTGTAACACCCCGACCTTGTATAATTAATAATTAAATAATTAATTATTAATTAGTACCGGCTTAGGAAATAATTAAGGAAATTAACCTTAATCTCCCGGTGGTCACACTAGACCAATAGAACAATTAAAACATGTTCGGGAATAGGGTACAATACCTGAACCTAATTACCAATTAATTAGGTGAAATAGTGTCAATTTAACACTGACGAAATTTGAATTAATTAACTACGGAAATCCCGAATGACTAATAAATGACACGGAACCTCTGACACTGTAGATAACTGAAATATGAAACTCTCGGAACAAACCGCATCGAAAAAGGAGTTACGGAATGAAAGTTATGAGGCAAACATCAAAAACTGAATTAACGTGCAGCCAAACAGGGCCTTAACCCAAAATGTGGAAAAATGGCCAAATTGGTGGTCAAGGGGAATTGAACCCTTGACCTATGGAGGGAAAGAATTTTATCCAAAAAATTATCAGTTGGGCTACCCACATCTTTGTGCCTATATATACAACTTATTTATATATAACACTGAATTGCCCCAACTTGCCACCCACATGGACCAATGGGGTTTCATGCAGCCATATATGATATATATAATATGTAATATATATATATATATATATAGGCAGACTAAATCTGATTGGACCACCCTTTCCTCCAATGGGAGGCCATGCAACAAATTGATGTATAAATATATGCATATGTGTCTATATGTATTATATACATATATGAGTGCTTGTGTCTCAGAATTGGAGAACAATTCTCTATGTGTGTGGGTGCTCGGGTAGAAGAGAATGGGTTGAGAGAGAGTCCATGTGAGGCCATGATGTGTGTTGGCCATTGTGTGTCTTCATGTGATACACAAAGGAGGAGAGCTGTGCACAATGTGGCTAGACTGAGGGGCACGACTGCACTGGAACAGCATGCATGAAACCACAACCGAACCTAAGAGGGTCTGATTTTTGAAGGTAAAAATCCGAAATTTGTAATTTTCTGTTAAGAAATTCTGTTGCTATTTTCAGTCAATATAAACTACATATTTGAGTTACTATGAGCTTGGGATGGTTATAGAAATTAACTGGGAGGGTCGAATAGGGTAGGAAACACCAAACCGAGCCCAGGCAGCCATTGATGACCTTGAATGTGCAGGTCTGAAACAACCCTCACCAAGTTGAATTCTATTAGTCTAAACCTAATCTAGAGGTCACAAGGATCCTAAATACCTAGGTGCTCGACCAAAACTCACACGGGAAGGCCCTCGAACATGGAGTTGCAGGTTTCGGCCATGAAACCCAACTCCCAAATCAGACTTCTAAACCATGATTTTGGAATGGGGATTGAACCCTCATGGATATATGGTCACAAAGAAATAAAAACCATCAAATTTGATGGAGAAATGAGGGCATACAGTGGAGTTGCAGGTCCCACGATAATGGTGAGGAACCGAGCTCCATGCATTGTTTCGAGCCACCAAATGAATGCCAAATTGTTGGCATGATACCCAGAAATAAATTGGGACTGAAGGCAGGAATAATCCGTGCTTTAAACATCACGAAATAGAAGAAGAAATCTGTAGAAACTAGGGCAACCGAGGGTAATTTGCTGAAGAAGACGACCGAGTTGCCTCGCTGCCTTGAGCCGAGTCAACCGGGCCAACTCGGACACGTGTCGCCTCAAGACCGTGCCACTGTTTTAATAAAACTGCACCGTTTTGATGTTTGATGTTTTAAATTTAAAACCTAGAGTTGGCCTGTTTGGTTACGGGCTTTACAAATTGAAATCAGGTTATAAGGATATCCTGATTACGGATAAGGGTCAATTGGGAATAAGATGGGTTATGCTATTCCGGTTTTCTAAAGGCTAATGAACCGGTTGGTTTTCTGAGTTTTGAACCGGTTCAGTCCACTGAACCCTTGAACCCTACGGTTTGAACCCCTAAATCATGTAATTACATTTTGGACCCCAAATAATTCCTGAAATTACGGATTTACCCCTGACAGTTTTAAAGAATTACACAGTGGCCCAGATTTTGGAAAAATTATACAATTAAGCCCTGAAGAATTAATTAAATAATAAAATAATTATTTAATTATTTTATTAAATAGGTAAAATTACGATTTTACCCCTAGACATTAAATGTGTCAAACGGAGTCCAAATTAAGTAAATAAATAGTGTATTTTCACTATTTCAAATATTCTGGACTAAATGGTACAGTCCGATTTTGGAAATACAGTCCCGAAAAATACAGACCCGTAAGTGATAAATGACCGAACTGCCCCTGATGGTACCCAGACCCAAATAAAAATATCAGATAGCCTATTTTGACTATCTCGGGCATTCTGGACTCAACGGTGAGGTCCGTTTAATGAACCGAGGTCCCAAAAAAAAATACAGACACGTAGGTATAAATGACCGAATTGCCCTTAATGATACCCAAGGCCGATTAAACATAACAGATAGTCCAATTTCACTATGTTGGACACTCTGGACCCAATGGTGAGGTCCATTTTATGAACTGACGTGCCGAAAAATACGACACATGAAATTACCAAATTACCCCTGATACCGTACGAGACCTAAACAAAGTCCGATTGGGACGAAACTGATACCGGTAGGAACCCAGACACTGGTGAGACTGTATAGTTGATTAGATGACGAATCGGGGTCAGAATTACACAAAACGTAAAATGACCAAAATACCCCTGAGCACTGTAAGTGCAAAGTAGAGGTCGAATAAAGGTCAAATTGATATGATAAATTATCATAGGGATAATTATGAACACTGAAAGGCTAAATAAGACTCCGAGACAGTCAACGCGTAAAACGAGAAATGACCGATGTGTCCCGACGATCTAAAGCAGATACCAAATGAAGTCCAAGGGACTTACAAATTTATACATGAGATATATGGAACGTTCTGAGGACCATGATAGGGTCCCGGATAAAAATGACAAAATTACCATTTTACCCCTAAGACTAAATAAGTACCCAACTGATACCGATTAAAGTCTAAAAGACTTAAAACTTCATATATACGATATATGGGATATTCTGAGGACCATAACAGGGTCCGGGATAAGAATGGCAAAATTATCATTTTGCCCCTATGGTTAAAATGAGAACCTAACTAATACCGATTGGAGTCCAAAGGACGTAGAACTTTGTACTTAAGATATAAAGACTATTTCGAAGACCACGACAGGGTCCGGGACAAGAATGGTAAAATTACCATTTTGCCCCTAAGGTTGAATGAGTGCCTGACTGATAACAATTGAAGTCTAAATGACTTAGGATATAATCCTAATAATTGCTAAGCCTAATTAAAGAATGAAATAGCCTCGGGTGAGACCCAATGGAAGGGCGATAGGCTACTAGGCTATCTTAGGTAATCCGATAGACACCTAAGATGACGAATAAGACCTGAATGGATGAATTCTGATCTATCTATGATTAATGATGATTATTCAGGATGTACAAGGATGTACCTGAAACAATGTTTGGAGGTTGTCAGATTATTTGCACAAGGAGATAAACCTAAAAGTTTGTGAGTAACTTCTGACACTGTTTTGATACTGTCCCTTGATTTACTGATCTGTTTTGAATGCAATTATTTAAGTGCAATTATTTGAATGCATGCCTTTCCGTACTATATCACTTATGACATGGTTTTAGTCTTTTTAAATACTTGACTATATTCCTGATCCCTGTGCTAGCATTCCGTACTGTTTTGCCCGTTTTGAACTGTTGAGATAAATGGATGTATTGAACCATTATTCCCGAAATGATTAAACTAACCATGTGATATAGGCAAAGAACGATATTTTGTCGTACCGTACTACTTGAATAGTATACTGTCTAAATACTATATTGTTTAAATGTACGTACTTAATGTAGGCCCTTTGCACTACATTTCACACGATGTGATTGTGTCCTTTGAATTAGGAACTCCGTTCAGTTCGGTTATGTGCTATCCGTTAATGCTATGTCTATGTCCCTGATTGATACGTTCGATTCCATTTTGTACCGCCGGTCGATAATAGGTCTGTTTGGATTGATGTATTGTTCAGTTCCATTATGTTCTACCCGTAATGACATGCCCCTGTCTTGATTAAAACGTTGTTCAGTTCGGTCATGATTCGTTCCGCTAGTGATATGTCTCCGACTTGATTGTTATATCGTTTCTACTCAGCTCCGTTATGTTTCGTTCCGTTCATGATGTGCTTGTGTCTTGATTAGTATATTGTTTTTGTTCAGTTCCGTTATGTTCTAGCTATTGAAGGTATGCCTTCGTCTTGATTGATGTCTTGTTCAGATTCGCTATATTTTAGCCGTCGATGATATGCCTCTGTCTTGATTGACTTATTGTTCCCACTCAGTCTCAGCTGTGATTCGTTCCGTTAATGAAGTGTCTGTGTCTTGATCGATATATTGGCAATGGTTATTGTTTTGGTCCGATTGGTTATGTTATGTTCCGATTCGTTTGTACTGTTTGTGCAATCTTGTTCCATTGTACTAGACTGCTTATGAAATGGATTTAGAAAATTGTTATTTTGAAATGATTAAATTATCCACGTGCCTTGGGAGCAAGGACTGGTTTTGAAACCCATGATAGGGAATCTGTGTTACTCACTGGGCTTATTTAAGCTCACCCCATTATTCTGACATTTTTCAGGAATTACCTCCATTGGATTAGAAGGTACTATGACATGACGTGAATAGGCCAAGTGGCATTGCAAATAAGGATCAGATGGCACTGATTTGTAGAGACTTACATTCTTGTGAATCGAATCCGTATATCCAGGTAAGTGATATGATACGACTGACTTGATTGACATGCACTAGATATTGGAACATGGCTCATGGAACTAAATGGTACTCTAGAGATATTAGATCTGCTATGTTGTTATATGCTTGATTTTAGATATGCTCTGAGATTAGAATTGTTGACTGACTGGATTTAGTCTTGCTCTGTGATACATATTCTTATGATGGATAAGTGAGTTGCATTCCCGTGACACAAAGAAAAAGTTTTAAATTCCGCTGCATTTGACCCTACAGTTGGAGTGCAATTCGTCGGAAAGTTCAGAATTTGCCTTTGGTTGATCGCGTCGCGACCAACTGGCAGTCACGTCCTCGACATCCGCGTAGGGTGGGGTTCGGGATGTGACAAATATTCTTATACACATACCTTTATACATAAATATGTATAATATATTATATTATACATATATATATATATACACATAGAATACATGTTTTATACATGTATATACATTCATGGGTAGGCGTATAAATCCATTTTAAATCGTATACACATACATTCATTTTGGTCGGGCTACTCACCTATGTTCACGTATGCATGCATGGAAATACATACATGCACGCATTACGATGCAATGCCCTGGGGTGCTCGGGTGTTACCCAGCACTTGTTATACATTTCAATCATTTTTCATTTCCAGTCATTCATTTTCGTGAAATACCATGATATACATTTCTTACCGTTCAAGTTACATAGTTTAACCGACCTACCTCGGTATACGTGACGGATCCCGGGTCGGGATATTACATTTTTACCCCCTTAAAATAAGTTTGTCCCCAAACTTAGCATATACTACTATAAAAATAAGTGTGGGTACTTGGCGCGCATATCATCTTCTCGCTCCCAAGTAGCCTCTTCCATCCGGTGATTTCTCCACAGAACTTTGACTAATGGAATAGTCTTGTTCCGTAGTATCTGATCTCGACGATCCAAAATCTGAACTGGATGCTCTATGTAACTCAGATTTTCCTGGACGTCTAATGGTTCGTGCTCGATCACTTGATCTGCACTCTGTATACATTTCCTTAGCATCGAGACATGAAACACATTGTGGACATGTGCTAACTCTGAAGGTAAGGCAAGCTCGTAAGCTACGGGTCCAACCCTCTTTGTGATCCTGAATGGCCCAATGTATCTGGGGCCAAGCTTTCCCCTCTTGCCAAACCTGACTACTCCTTTCATGGGTGATACTTTCAAGTACACAAAATCGTCTTTCGCAAACTCTAAGTCTCGTTAGTGAACATTCGCATAACTTTTCTGTCGACTTTGAGTTGCTAATAAACGCTGTCAGATCAGTTGTATCTTTTGTGCGGTCTGTTCCACTATCTCTGGCCCATAGAGTTTCCTTTCTCCCACCTCTGTCCAACACAGTGGTGATCGGCACTTCCTGCCGTACAATGCCTCATATGGCGCCATACCAATACTAGCTTGATAGCTATTATTGTACGTGAACTCCACCAATGGCAACTGATCTTCCCAACTCCCTTCAAAGTCTATGACACAGAAACGTAGTAAGTCTTCTAAAGTTTGTATCGTCCTTTCCGACTGGCCGTCGGTCTCGGGGTGATACGCAATGCTAAGACTTAGTTCCGTGCCCATAGCTTGTTGTAGTCCCTTCCAGAATCGTGATACGAACCGGGGGTCCCTATCAGAAACAATCGATACTGGAACTCCGTGAAGCCTAACAATCTCTCTGATGTATAGCTCGGCTAGTCGCTGAAGAGATTGTGTCGTCTTGGTTGCCAAGAAGTGAGCTGTCTTAGTTAATCTGTCTACGATGACCCAGATAGAATCACTCCCCTTGACTGTCTTGGGCAATCCTGACACAAAGTCCATCGTGATGGGTTCCCACTTCCACTCAGGAATGGGCAATGATTGCAGAAGTCCTCCAGGCTTTTGATGTTCCACCTTAATTTGCTGGCACTTGACACATCGTGCTATGTACTCAGCTATGTGACGTTTCATCCCAGACCACCAATAAGTATCCTTGACATTGTGATACATTTTGGTGCCCCCTGGATATAAGGCAAATCTAGAACTGTGTGCTTCATCAAGAATCTCCTTCCTAATTTCGGGTACGTCAAGTACGCAGATCCTACCCTGATAATATAATATTCCATCTTTCACCGTGTACTCGGAATCTATGTCTGTCTCCATTCCTTGAAGAAGCTTAGCCAGTTTCTCATCCTGAGTCTGCTGTCCCCTGATCTTGTCCACAATCGACAAACCGACTGTGACGTTGGCACATAGTGCCTCGGAACTGGGCAGAACTATCTCTATTTCCATGTCTTCCAAATCTCTCAGTATCTCCTTCTGTGTCGTCAACAGGCAAGCTAAACTCCCCGATGACTTTCTACTAAGAGCGTCAGCTACCACATTTGCCTTTCTTGGGTGGTACTGTATGTTGACCTCGTAGTCCTTCAATAACTCTAACCAACGGCGTTGTCTCATATTGAGCTCCTTCTGTGTAAACAGATACTTGAGGCTCTTATGGTCGGTGAAGATTTCGCACGTGGTCCCGTATAAATAATGCCTCCATATCTTCAAGGTGAAGACAATGGCGGCTAGCTCGAGATCGTGTGTCGGGTAGTTCCCTTCATGGGGTCTCAACTGTCGTGAAGCATATGCTACCACTTTTCCATTCTGCATTAACACACACCCCAAGCCCTTGAGTGAAACATCACTATAAATCACAAACCCTTCGGTTCCATTTGGTACTGTCAATATAGGAATTGTAACCAACCACTCCTTTAACTCTTGGAAACTCTTCTCTTGTTCCTCTGTCCAAACAAAAGAAACACCTTTCCGGGTCAGTTTGGTAATAGGCGTAGCTATTTTGGAGAAGTCGTTGACAAATCTCCTATAGTAGCCTGCTAACCCCATGAAACTTCGCACTTTCGTGACACTCGTAGGTTGAGGCCAATTCATGATTGCCTCAATCTTCTGGGAATCAACAGAGATTCCCTCCTTACTGATCACGTGTCCTAGAAATGCTATACTAGGAAGCCAGAATTCGCATTTCTTTAACTTGGCGTATAACTTCTGTAGGACTCTCCTCAGATGTACCTCGTGTTCTTCCTGGTTCTTAGAGTAAACCAAGATGTCGTCTATGAATACGACTACGAAGTCATCTAAGTACGGCTTGAACACACGGTTCATCATATCCATAAATGCAGCTGGGGCATTGGTCACCCCAAATGGCATAACGAGAAACTCGTAGTGTCCATACCGTGTCCTAAATGCTGTCTTCTGAATGTCAGTGGGTCTGACCTTCAACTGGTGATAACCGGACCTCAGGTCGATCTTTGAGAACACCTGGGCCCCTTTCAATTGGTCGAACAAATCATCTACTCTGGGTAGTGGATATCTGTTCTTGATGGTAACCTTGTTCAGCTCTCTATAGTCGATACACAACCTCATGGTTCCATCCTTTTTCTTTACGAACAATACAGGTGCACCCCATGGTGACGAGCTGGGTCGTATAAAACCCTTGTCCAATAATTCCTGTAACTGGAGCTTCAGCTCCTTCAGCTCTGCCAGTGCCATCCTATATGGAGTCTTGGATATCGGTGTAGTGCTTAGCAATACGTCGATGCAAAACTCAATCTCACTATCTATGGGCATTCCTGGAAGATCATCCAAGAATACTCCGGGAAATTCCCTAGCAATGGGAATCTTCTCTAACTCAGGCTGCTGGGAATCAGTGTCTTGAACACTACATAAGAATCCGTGACATCCCTTACGAAGTAGACGCCTTGCCTGGATAGAGGAAACAAAGTAGGGTGGGGAAGCCACCCCTGTCCCTTCAAAGTTAACTGTTGGAAACTGGGGATTCTGTATGAGAACTCGTTTGGCCACACAGTCTATCGTAACGTGATTGGCGGCCAGCCAATCCATTCCAAGGATAACATCGAATCCACAAATTTCCAAGGGTATAAGGTTAGCCAATAAATGTGTATCCCCAATCTGTATCCCACAATTCCTATACATGGTATCCCCCAACAATGATTTCCCCGATGGTATAGAAACATTCAGTAAATACCCTAAGGGTTCCATTACTAGGTTCAATCTAGCAGCATGTGTAGGGGATACAAATGAATGTGTAGATCCAGTGTCAAATAAAACATGAGCAGGCTGTGAGCATACTAAGAGAGTACCTGCGACTACAGAGGTTGTAGCCTGTACGTCTCTTGGTAAAAGGGAGAAAACTCATCCTGCCTGCTGTTGGACGTTCCCCTGTCCAGTTCTTTGGGTTGGAGGTCTAGGTGGTGCTATTCCGGTTGTTGGTGCCTTAACCGGAGTAGTGTTAGGCGTGGCCTGATCCTTTTGAGGGCATTCTCTCGCATAATGTCCCTCCTGACCACAGTAGTAGCAAGCGTTGCTGTCTTTGAGACATTGGCCTTTGTGGATCTTATTGCAATGAGAGCACTTAGCTGCCCCCTTTTTAGTATTGCCTTGTTTCTTCTGACCGGACCCTGTCGCCTGTGATCCGGCTCCAGGTCTGGTAAATGTAGATCCATGTTCTGAAGTAGAAGGCCCTTGCCTCTTTTTCTGATTGCCTCCATGCTTCTGGTTCCCTTTCCTCTTAGCGAATTCCTCGCCACTCCTTTCTATGACTCGGGCTGTCTCCACTACATCATCATAGGTAGCCAGTCGATGGGGTACCAGTCTATCCTTGATAGCCCACCGCAATCCTTCCTCGAACTTGCGAGCTTTCAGATCCTCGGTATTGACGGCACTTGGAGCAAACCTGGCCAATTCAGTAAATTTGGCCTCGTATTGCTCTACCGTCATCGCTCCCTGTTGCAGTACCATAAACTCTGCAACTCTTCGGTTTCGTACTTCTTGGGAGAAGTACTTCTTGTTGAAGATATCGGTAAATTGTTGCCAGTTCATGCCTGGCTCTTTATCTTCCTCTATCATCCACCATTTATGTGCCATCCCTTTGAGCATATAAGTGGCGTATGCCACTTTTTCGACTTCAGTGCATATCAGGATTTTGAAGATCCTGTTCATCTCTAATAACCACTCCTCAGCTATAGTGGCCCCTCCCGTACCGTCGAATGTCGGGGGTTTCATTTTCTGAAACCGCTCATACAAGTATGCAGCGTCTCGCTCATTTTCTTGACGATTTCCTACATTGTCGCCTGCGTTGACAGGCTGTTCCTGTGGTAGTGGCTGTGCTGGTTGGCTAGCACTAGCCTGAATCTGTGGTAGACTTTCAATGATAGTCCGCATCATTCTTTCCAATTGTTCTAAACGATCCATGGGTAACGGACCTTGCCTCGTGTTAACCATGACTGTGAATAGAACCAATGAAGATAACCAATGAAATAACCAGTGAGATAACCAATGAGATAACCAGTGAGGTAACCAATGAAGTAACCAATGAGATGACCAGTCAATGTGTAAGACAATTTGTCCATGATTGTAAGATATAAAATGTCAGTCATATCTAACAGTCTTAACTCTAGTCCTATCTCCCATGACTTACAATCAAACCTATAGCTCTGATACCAAGCTGTCACGACCCGAAACCCACCCTATGCGGATCTCGCGTCGCGGGGCCGACCCGAAGGCCGTCCCTACTTTTTCCATTCCTGTATCATAGTACTAATCTGCAATGTACTAAAAATTTTAAACAATGAACAGCGGAAGTCTTTATCAATTACTGTCACGACCCGAAACCTACCCTCTGCGGATTACCGGATCGCGATCGCCGCCCCGAGAACCGAGGGCCCCGAGACAAGACTCGCATATGCAGCGGTATCGGATAGATGTGCAACATACGTTTTGCGGAAGCGTGAAAACTTTTTCTTTTCTTTTCTCATTTTTAAATTATGCACATCCGTTCGGTACTGCCACTCCATACATAGCATACATGGTTACACATTCAGAGTATAACTAAAAACTTAAAGACTTCATACATTAATACAATACATGTTCAGTTGCCCTGAGGGCTTAATACATATTCTTACATTGTCTACTAATACAAAATGTACTACTAGAGTTCATAGGTTTTCGAAGAGAAACTACTTAAACTTATCTTCCCAAAATCAGCTAGACTCATCATCAACGTCCTCAAGTCAAGACTGTTGCTAATTACCTGAAAGGGGGGTCCGAACAAAGTCCGGGTAAGCTAATCTAAGCTTGTGAGCAATTCCAGTATTTGTCATGGGGTTTTCAATTAGCAGTGGTTTAGTACATAAGAGTTTGTAAAATAATCACCGCCAATTGTTCGTA
The DNA here is from genome assembly GCA_008638375.1 of Nyssa sinensis. Classification (NCBI taxonomy): domain Eukaryota; kingdom Viridiplantae; phylum Streptophyta; class Magnoliopsida; order Cornales; family Nyssaceae; genus Nyssa; species Nyssa sinensis. Next base: position 36,353,610 of record CM018043.1, on the reverse strand, counting down.
TACTTTGAATACAGAATATATGCATTCCTTAAATCATGTAGCTTTGAAACATTTAAAGTATTCAAGCTAAACTCATACTTGTCAAATAGGGTATATAACTCAAAACATATGCATTTCGTAAAACAATAGCTTTGAAACATTTGAAGTATTCAAGCTATACTTATACTTTATCAAATAGAGTATATAACTCAAAACATATTGCATTTCATAAAACAATAGCTTTGAAACAGTTAAAGTATTCAAGCTATACTTATACTTCATCAAATAGAGTATATAACTCAAAACATATTGCATTTCATAAAACAATAGCTTTGAAACAGTTAAAGTATTCAAGCTATACTTATACTCATGAACTTCAAAACATATAACATAACATGTATTTCTTAAATAGAGTATATAAAACTCAAAATATATGCATATTGAAAATGAGGGTAAAACCTGCTTCCATTTTCAAATCATTTGTCATCTTATCACTTCCATTAGTGGAATCCGTTTCGAACCGGACTCCCATCTTACTTATAAATGGAGATATCTCATCTGCCTGGGGGATTAGATCCTGCTACCGGGCATTTTACAGGGCAATTGAGTTCCGTAAAAACCCAAAATCCTGCCTATTTTACAGGGCAACTGAAAACTCAGAATCCTGTCTAAGTGCTTATGCACCATTCATCTTATAAAACATTTATCATGTGACTTGTCTCATAGATATTTTTCATAAATTCGTAATAAACATTCGTACACTTGAAATAAGCAAATTCAGAATATCTAACAATAATTGCATTTTAACTAGACATGCTGAAAAGTATTTGAAGGAAAAACTGTTGCAGAAACCAATCACTAAGCATGTCACAATGGGGTTATAAAATAGAACAATTAAAAACTGAATCATGTAAATACTGAATTTGAAATTTCAAATGCTTCATATCTTTAAACTTAAAACCTTGTCAAATTCATGGAGTTAAATCTCCAATTCAAACACAGGGTTACTCACCTTGATTCTTTAGGGTTAGTGCTAATAATGCGCTTTCCCACTTTCCTGGTAGTTCCTAAGAACAATTCATAAACATCTCATCAACTTCATATTCATCGTAATATTATCTCGATATTTCTTAACTTATGCTTAAATCGTATTAGATCCTAAAACGATTTCATAAATTCATATGTACTTAACGTAACTCGTATTCTTAACCTATGACACAATTTAATGTGTTAGAAATTGAATCTACTTCAATTTATACTCTTCTGGGAGTTCCATTAACTTTAATTTAAAGTTATTTATTTGACATGTTTACGTGTCGTGTCTTTTCGTATTTCATTTCTCGTACTTGTCTCAGTTTAGTTCTTTGGCAATACTTCAGTTCATAGCTATCTAACAGATGCTATTCATCAAATTTTATGTCTTTTTATTTTAGACATTTCTTTAGGTCGAATAGACTCTACCATTGAGTCCGGAGTGTTGAAGAAAGTCGGTTTAGGCTTTCCTATCATTTAATTCGGACTATTAAATGTAAAAGGACAAAATGGTCATTTTATCATTTTACGTGTCATATCTTTCCGTACTTCGTTTCATAATTTGGACTCCATTTTTGAGTCCGGAATGTCAAAGAAAGTTAATTTAGACCTTCTCTGATTTCATTTTGGCTTTAGGGGTACCAGGGGTATTTTGGTCATTTTACCCCTTTACGTGTCTTTATTTTTCGGGACCCCGTCTCGTGTCGTGGACCTCACCATTGGACTCAGAAGGTCCAAGATAGTAAGAATACACTAATAACTTGTTAATTTTTGGTCAAGTGGTATTTTGGTCATTTACCCCTTACGTGTCTTTATTTTTCAGGCCCCGTCTCGTAAAACGGACCCTACCATTGATCTCAGAACGTCCAAAATAGTAAAAATACACTATTCATATGCTTAATTTGGACTTCGTTTACTCTATTTATGACCCAAGGGCAAAATAGTCATTTTACTTTATTTATTAAATAATTAAATTAATTATTTAATTATTTTTCCAGGGGTCTAAATGCATAAAACTTTCATAAATTGGGCAACAGTAAGATTGTCCAGAAGTTCTGGGGTCAATCCGCAAATAAGGAAAGTATTGGTTTTATTTTTGTTTAAAGAATTTAGAAAACCAACGGTTCAATGGGGTTTTAAATAAACCAGTCCGGTCTGGTTGAAAACCAACAGGTTTAGCCGGTCTGCTTACATGTGGCTGACGTCATCATGACGTCAGCCCTAGATCTCATTTAAATTAACTGACAGTCCAAAACGACGCCGTTCCAATTAATCGGTGGCAAGCCCAGAGGCTGCCACCTGTCCGAGTCGACTCAGCCCCATTTTTTAAAACGAGTTGACTCGTCTTCATCTTCCCCACGAGACCCCCTCTGAAACCCTAATTCCCGAATTCCATTTCTTCCTATTTCGTGCAGTTTGTATCCATGGATCCTCACTGTTTTTGTCCCAAAACATTCCTAAGGCAAAAACAATTCGATTGGCATTCGTTTTGGAGTTTAAAACTCCTTCATATATTCGGTTTTGAAGTAGATAATCCGAACTGTAAAACCTATGGTTCATGCTTATTTCTTAACCATTTTTGATAAGGTTTGGCTTGTTGTGATCCCCTCTTCATGAGGATCTATACCTTGTTCCTAAATATCGGTTTAAATTGAGTTTTGAGGGGTTGGGTTGCAAAACCCGTAACCTGCAACTTGCATTTGGTGGCCATTTCTTGAGCTTCAAGGTCGCGGGTGTAGGTGTTTAAAACACCCTTGGTGTCTAGTTGAGGTTCCAAAACTCCAAACATGATTTAGCCACCACGGATTCAGACCTGCTTGAGCAAGGTCCATCCATGGCCGTAGCTTATGGGTCTTATGATTTTGGGCGTTTTTGAGCTAAATTTTCATGCTTGTTATTGATTAGAAAATGTTCTAAACATTATATATATAAAATGGAAGCTTAAATCAGTTTATATGTAGAGAAATTCTAGAGAGGGAATTTTGACAGTTTTGAACATTCTCACCTTTTTTGTTGGGGTTTTCCTCATTTTCTCTCTGATTTCTTTCCTCTTCTTCTCCTTCAGTTCCCTTCTTTTGGTTTCTTTCGTGAGAGATCAACATGCATTGCATGTTTGGCTTTTAAAGCAAGGTAGCCGACCTCTCTCTCTTTTCATGTTCTCTCTCTCTCTACAGCTATCTCTCTCTCTCTCTACATTCTGAATTCTAGCCCTACACTAGCCCTCACTTCTCATCAATTTTTTGCTTTTTCTCTTTTCTACTTTACAATAAATTCTTGTAAGATATTTTGTATACATATATACATATAATACAATACACACACTCACACATGAGAACACACACACTATCTTGCCGACACACACTCACACACTCACACCTTTTCAACTTTTCCACTTTTCATCTTTTTAACATTTTCATATTTCATTCATTAAATATATATATATATACACATATATATACATTTAACTAATACATATAAATATCCATTCCTTTAATTAATTAATTAATGTAATAATTAATTAATTATATATATAATTTCCTTTCCTCGTAATACGTGTCGTGACCCGGTATCCCGGGTCGGGATATTACAATTACAGTAATCCAGCGGAAGTCTTTTAAATAATTTAAAACAGTGGAAGTCTATTAAATACATGACATAGTTCTTCACAAGACAAAATGAGAACTAAACGTAACCAGCACCCGGGGGTGGTGAATACATGGGAGAACTAACATAGACTGATACCGTACTTCAAAATGTCCCCCTACGCTCTCAGACTCCTACTGGGGTCTCGCAGCGTCATCACCTGAAATGGGGGTAAGTGGGGTGGAATAAGCTACAAAGCTTAGTAAGTAAATGCAAATCTCCAACACTGGTATCGATGATCAATGAATCCATGAATAAGAATATGATAGCCAATCATAAGAATAAGATACTGTGATAGCCAATGGAACAATTGCCACGAGGGCCAATGGAACTATTGCCACGAGGGCCAATGAACAGTAATCACAATACACAATCAGAAGTATTGGTGTAATAGCGATATGAAGAAATCCAATGATAATATAACAACAATGAAGTACTGCCACAATGAACCGATCACAATCAAATCAATCAATGCAAGTCTTTCGAGACTCGAAGAATCATAAGGAATAATACCATTCAACAATCAAGTTCTGTCAGTCATAAGAGATGCTTTTATTTTGTAACATGCCAGTGAAATTGCAAATGAAATACCAATGGAAATGCAATGAAATGCCAATGATCATGCCAGTCAATTGCCGGTGGAAAGCCTTCAAGGAATTCATTCCTGCCACCTGTCCATTCATGGACTTGACCCTTAGGTCTCCAGTCAATACAGAAGCATCGGATGGATGTTGTGACTGAGCACAAATCCGGTATTCATAACGTATCATGATCATTCGTGATTCCATAGAAGTATAAAATGGAATATCATAGATTCAATGAAAGCATAACAATACGCCTTTCGAGGCATAGTTCAACATGATAACAATGATACAACAGTCAACCAATGTCCACAAGATATAACAATATCACATTGTGGATAGCAATAACATGAGGTACTTTCAAGGCACACTGGAACATGATAACAATGATACATCAGCCAATCAAATGTCCACAAGATAGAAAATATCGAATTGTGGAACACAAGGATATCAATACATTCAAGAGTACGAGTTTGGCAGTAAAAGAATGAACTTGGCTTGTGGAAACACCACATGTAAGAGAGAATGATCCACTTACCTCTATCGTGATTGTAGATCAGAAATCCGTGAGTGTACCCTTGCCTTTCGAGTTCCCTATATATCAGTGAATACGTTTCAGAATAAATGCTATTCATCAAATTTTATGCCTTTCTATCATAAGTATTTCAAATACTAATTTACACTTTACCATTGAGTCCGGAATGCCGAAGAAAGTCGGTTTAGGCTTTCGCGGAATTCCATTTGGACCTTTGTACTAAAAAGGGCAAAATGGTCATTTTGCACTTTTACGGTATTTTATCCTTCGGGGTCTCGTCTCGTAAAATGGACCCCACCATTGGACTCAGAACGTCCGATATAATAAATTTTGACTATTCATTTACTCCGTTTGGACTTCGTTTGACCCACATTTGAAATAGGAGCATTTTTGTAAAAATTAATATTTTATTAATTTTCTTGTTTGGGCCTTAGTGAAATTTCTTAAAACATTTGGGGCCGGTTCATAATTCCAAAACCTGCGGTCTGAACCAGTTGGTTCAGAACCAGAAACCCTAAACCGGTCTCCCCCTCCCCCTGAACCAAACGGTTCAGTTTAATTCAAGAACCGGATTCCAATATCCTGGTTCCTATCCTTATCCGTGGTTGGAATAAGCCCAAACCCAATTTCTATTTCCTATCCCCATAGCCAAACAAGCCCAATTCATTTAATTTTAAAACATAAAACGACACAGTATCATGCCCATTTCATATCCGATCGGGTACCGACCCGATTCGAACCCGGACTCGTTTCAGTTTTGACCCGATAGCCCCCACGACTTTCCGGTCGTCTTCCCCACCACTCCGGTAGGGTTCCGGGGGTGAACAGTCGTCTTCTCCGGCGACTGTCACCAATTTCCGATCATTTTTCAACCCGTTTTAAATGCCATTTTATTCCCCTTTCCTCAAGGACCTCAACCATACCCTTTATTTCCATTAAACCCCTTCCAATCCCCACAAATAGGGGTCCAAATATCTCCGGCCGATTCTCCGGCCAACTGGTTTCTTTTTATTTCACGACTGTTTCTCCACTATTTTGGACCCATTTTGTTCCTAAAGTGTTTCTGCACTTTATAGCAACATTTTTACAAACTAAAAGCAAAGTTTTAAACATAAAATCAGTGAAACCCAGATTATCCTCCCGACCTGCAACTTGGATTTTCTCTTTGGTTTCTTAACCATTTTACCTCATTCTTTTTGCAATAAATCCCATATTTCATGCTGGTTTAGACCCTACATTCAAAATAATTCGAATCATGCTATAAAACTTTGAAACAGAAACAGTGGCTCACCTTGGTTTTCCTGTTTGCTCACGGTGACCCCCTTCAAGCCCTTCTGTTTCTGAATCAATCTTCCTTTCTTCTTCTCCCCTTCAGTTCCTGACTTTTCCTTTGATTTCTTTTTCTCCCGAGAGTGAGAGATCACATGTATATGATAAGCTTTTCCTTTTTTCTCTCTCTCTCTCTCTCTCTCTCTCTCTCTCTCTCTAGTCAGACCTCACCATGCCCTGTGACCTTCTTACACACTCCAACACCTACTTCTGTCACCACCACTCCTTATTGAGTGTTATACACTCAACTTATTACACACACACATTTTTTTGATACATATATATATATATACATATATAGGTCTTCACCCACTCACACACACTTGCACGGCTGTCCTTGGCAGCCCACTTGCCCATTTTCTTTCTTTCCCTTTTTGTTTCCATTTAATATTCTTATACACATACCTTTATACATAAATATGTATAATACATTATATTATACATATATATATATATATACACAGAATACATGTTTTGTACATGTATATACATTCATGGGTAGGCGTATAAATCCATTTTAAATCGTATACACATACATTCATTTTGGTCGGGCTACTCACCTATGTTCACGTATGCATGCATGGAAATACGTGCATGCATGCATTACGATGCAATACCCTGGGGTGCTCGGGTGTTACCCAGCACTTGTTATACATTTCAATCATTTTTCATTTCCAGTCATTCATTTCGTGAAATACCATGATATACATTTCTTACCGTTCAAGTTACATAGTTTAACCGACCTACCTCGGTATACGTGACGGATCCCGAGTCGGGATATTACATCGGCTCTGTGACACGAGATCCATATCGGGTGGGTTTCGAGTCGTGACACTACTTCTACTCCTTATTTTAGTTTATTTCCTTTATGTATTCTATTTCTTTTATTCGTTCATGTCATTATTATCATTATATCTGAATATTCACTATTTCTCTTGTTTATGTCATGGAATATAAACTTTGTGGATGAACACTTGAGGACAGTCCATTCGAACTAGGTGGGATAGGTGCCTAAGCCCTTCCCATCTCGTACCTTAGCTCCCAAATTCATAATTCTTTGGTTCATTGTAAACTAGTTTTACTTTACATTATTTTAACCCATGTCAAGGGGTTTAAAATGTAAATAGTACCAAAGCATTGTCATTTTAGTTTTCTTTGTTATTTTTTTTTACATGTATTCTTCATGTGTTGTAGAAGATTTGCTTGTTATTTAGCCTAAAACAAGCTAGCGACTCTTTTGTATATTCATTGTACACTCCAATTCGAAAAGTGGGCATGTTCCTATCCTACCTTGAGGGAGTCGACTTTTAAAGTTGTGGGGGTTTGTTTGACACTGCTCATTTTTCATCACTTGCGCTCACAACATCAAAGTCTTAAAATTCATCCTATATAATCCAAAATAAGAATAAACGAAGTAATAAAAAATACAAGAAGACACTCACGTTAATAAGGAAGAAAGAAACCAATTATTGTAGAAAAAGACAATGTTGTCTTAGAAAAGAAAAAAAAAAAAAGCCACCTTGGGAACTATGAAGAATGAACAAAAATCACTCCTCTTTAGAAAATTTTTATTTTAACTCTCCTACCAATGTTCGGCAAGCTCTCACACTACCTTATTGGAAATCACATTATCATCCTACGATCATACCACATATTTTAAAAAAAAAATAGTAAATCCTAATCGTATATGGACAAAGACATCTACTCCTACTAAAATATTATTAAGCTACTCCAATTTTGATTAAGATTACAATAACACTAAGTGTCCAAAATTTATGTACCAAATTTTGCATCCCAAATAATGTGGCATTAGATCATTGGTAGTCTATTAACTACGTATAAGATCATTGGTAGTGTATTGACTGTATTATTTAATGCTCAACTAATGATTGACTGCCACCTCATTTGGGATGCAAAATGTGGTATACAAATTTGGGACAAATAACATTCATCTTAAGATTAAAACAAAAAACTTTCACTACTAATAGGACACTACAAAACAAATATAGTAAACTTCCTAAATTGTATGGGCTTGGTTTAATTGGTCTAGATTGCCTACCTTAATCCATATTCTTCAAACTTGACCATGCCAAGTGATATACCACAAAAGAGCAAGACCAATTAGCACTCAACACGTATGTCTATAGTCCAGCTCACGCTCGGCTAACTCAGCTCGCGCTCAACCAGTGGCTAGCGCTCGGACATTCAGGACAGGCTGAAGGATCAGAAGTGGCCGAGCATATGCCTCCAGAGCACATACATATTGGGATAAGGATCACGGAGCTAATTATAGGACTCCAGACCAGACTCCAGAGCTCGTCACCGCCTTAGCGGCTGCCAAGCAGGGAATAAGGAAACAGTCTTCAACACAGAAACAGTCTTCAATAAGGAAACTACTATCTATGATTATTTCTATCTACGATACAATACTCCACAAGGTAACTGCAATCTCCGATGATCAAATCCCTATATTCACGACTCCGAATCCTAATCAACTTAGGAAGGCCACAGTCTATAAATTAAATCCTAAAGGTACGCTTTATTTTCATGCTCATTCTTTGGCTTTCAATACAGTCTTTCAATTCAGTTTACTTACTTAAGCATCGGAGTGGTTACCGCCGGAGCCAATCCGGTGGTCCTCTGATCCCCCTTTTTGAGTGTTCTATAGGTCTCGGAGCCTAGATTTATTGCGAGCCGAAAAGTGCAGCATCAGTTTGGCGCCGTCTGTAGGAAACAACTAATCTCCAAGTGCTCTATTCACAAACTGATCTTTTTCCCCACCGAAAAACCATGGCCCCAAATCTCCGACAGAAACAGAACGCTCAAAACCCACAAAGCTCTCAACGTCGGCCGCTTGTTCCACGAGCAAGAGGGCCGACGGTTGATCCCATGCGACAAGAGATTGAATCAATCAAACGACACAACGAACTAGTGTAGGAACAGCTACTTGCCATATCTAGAACTCTGGCAATGCTCACACAGAATCAAGGGACGAGTCCTCCTAACCCGTCGGTCAATGTTGCCGAAAGAACGCAACCCCATATAACCACTGAGAATGAAGAGCCTCATGAGCAGGCACCAAATAACCAGCCTGGGCACCCCCTAGGGTGTTGCTCACGTTGGCAGAGATCCACAGCCGTCGGCAGCCCCAGGCTGGGGAACATTAACCTTCATCCCTGACGTCCACTACCGAAGCACTACTAGAGCCCCAACTCCAAAGGCTTCGGGAGCACATCCGGCACCATAAGAGCCTCATCCCCAAGCGGCACCAATCCCACCAGCTCAGAACCCTCTTCCATCGGAGGGACGTGCTCAGACCGACTACCCTGATGCCGAGGCTGTGAGGCAAGGTTCACAAGAGGTCCGGTTTCAGAGACCCGCGACGGGTAGAAGAAATTGTAGAATCAATGGACCGAACAATAGCTTTGAGAGGTGCCTAGAACCTTCTAGAGTAAGATGAGTTGGCCAGGCTGCTCGGAAGACTTGCCACCCCATTCACTCACGCCATCATGATAGAAGAAAGGCCCAGGAAGTTCATGGTGCCAAAGTTCACCCTGTACGATGGGACTAGAGACCCGGGAGATCACCTATCGCACTACCAGCATACAATGGCCCTCTACGGAGCCTCTGATGCTTTTGTGTGCCGAACTTTCATTACCAACTTGGAGGAAACTGCTCTAAAATGGTTCCACCACCTCCCTCCGAACTCAATTACCGGCTTCTATGAGCTCAGTAGGCAATTCCTAGACAGGTTCATGACTAGCAGAAGGCTTAGAAGGGGACCAGAATTCCTGTTAAATGTCAAGCAGACTAAGGAGGAGTCCCTCAGAGCCTACATTGCACGTTTTCATGCCGAACTCACGGAGATCATCGACTGCAGCCCAAGATTCCTTGTAGCTGCCTTAACTATTGGACTTGCTCACGGTGGCTTCAGAGATTCCTTGACCAAAAGCCCTCCTACTGACATGGCGGCTTTAATGGACCGGGCCAAGAAGTACATTAACTTGGAAGAAGCCAACCACGCATCCCAGAAGGGCAAGGAACAGAACCAGATGGATAATCCGAAGAGGGAGGATCATAAGGAGGACCACAGAAGAGACCCTAGCAAGAAGAGAGCCAGGAGTCCAAAAAAGAGAACGGCACCCAAGGCTGTTTACAATTCCAGACCAAGGGAGTTCACTAACTTTACCCATCTGAACACTACATCGAATCAGGTACTTCGGCAGATCCGAGATCGGGAAAACCTGAGATGGCCAGAACCCATCGAAGGAGATCCCAGCCTTCGGGACACAGGTAAGTATTGTAATTTCCACAAAGATCATGGGCATACGACTAACTCATGCAGGTCCCTTAGATATGAGATTGAGCAACTCATAAAGAAAGGATGTTTTCGGGAGTTCTTTAAACAGGACGGAAGGCGCAATCCCCACGAAGACAAGCCTCAGCAGCGGATAGAGCAGAGGCCTGAGTAAAGACAAGAGCAGACGGAAGTTCGAAACGAGCCTCAAAGGCAGAACAACCATGTCATTTATGTCCCCTATGTAGACTCCCCTACTACAAGAATGTCCAACAGGGCAAGAAAGAGGTATGCTCGGGAGGCCAGGGCTGCCCCAGATGTATTGCAGATCTCCAACGTTGAAAAAAGGCTCAAATCAGCACCAGAGATCCAATTCACTGAACAGGACCTAGCAGGAGTGCACTGCCCTCACAGTGATGCCCTCATCATCACTCTCAAAATTGCCAACTTCGAGATCAGAAGAGTCCTGGTTGACACCGGTAGCTCCGTCAATATACTGTTCCATGAGCCACTCAAACAGATGGGGATGGACCATGACAGCATCAAGCTTACCACTGCCGTAATGGCAGCGTTTGATGGTAATCTAAGTACCCCATTGGGAAGGATCGACCTACCCACTACTGTAGGGGAAGGTGAAGGGCAGAAAACCACCATCTTAGAGTACATGGTGCTGAATATGAAGTCTCCCTACAATGTCATAATTGGGAGACCATGGCTGCACCAGATAGGGGCGGTTACCTTCGACCCTCCATCAATGTCTGAAGTATGTTCACGATTAGAATGTTTATTCTATCAGAGGGTGCCAGCCAACTTCTCGAGAGTGCCATGCCATTGTACTCAAGGAAAAGACTACCAAATAGCAATTACAGTACACCAGGGACTGTACGGATCCAGTTCTCCCCCACACTCTTGAGGAGGAAAGTTGCCCTTCCAAAATTGAAGAACCCCTAAGCCCAAGGGGACGTGACAGCAGGGCCAAACCCATTGGCGAACCTATCAAAGTATTGGTCAGTTCAGAATTAGAAGGGCGCTATTTGTACATCGGTCTAGACCTGACATGCGCTGAGCAAGAGAAAATAATCAAGTTTCTAAAAGACAACCTTTCTATGTTTGCATAAAAGACCAAAGACATAGAGGGTATAGATCCAAACCTGATAACTCATAAACTAATGGTGGATCCAGATCACCCACCAGTGAGACAGAAGAGAAGGCCGCTAGCCCCAGAGCGGCATCAGATCATAAATGAAGAAGTCCAGAGGCTGCTTGAAGCCAAAATGATACGTGAAGTGTTCTACCCCGAGTGGCTAGCCAACACCGTCCATGGTCAAAAAGAAAAATGGCAAGTGGAGGGTCTGCATTGACTATACAGACCTCAATAAGGCGTGCCCCAAAGACAGCTTTCCACTGCCAAGGATAGACCAGCTGGTTGACGCTACGACAGGGCACTGAACTCATGAGTTTTATGGATGCCTATTCTGGGTATAACCAAATTCAGATGTACCCTCCAAACCAGGAGAAGATAGCGTTCATAACCGAACGAGGTCTCTACTGCTACAGAGTAATGCCTTTCGGTTTGAAGAATGCTAGAGCCACATACCAGCAGTGGTTAACAAGATGTTCAGCCCTGCTGCTTAGCAATACCATGGAGGTATACATTGATGATATGCTGGTCAAAAGTCTGCAGAAAGGTAGTCACCTCCAGCACTTAGCCCAGACCTTCGATATCCTAAGACAGCACAAAATGAAGCTCAATCCCTTGAAATGTACCTTCGGGGTGACGAAGGGAAAATTCTTGGGATACATTGTCTCTCAGAGGGGTATCGAAGCAGACCCCACTCAGATCTAAGCTCTGATTGGACTGAAGTCACCAAAAATCAGAAAAGACATTCAGGCGCTGAATGGCAGAATCGCGGCACTAAGCAAATTTATCTCTAAGTCCACTAATCGCTGCTTACCCTTCTTTAAAGCTCTAAAGGGCAACAAAGCTTTACAGTGGATGGAAGAATGTGAAAAATCCTTTCAAGAACTGAAGGAGTATCTCGCCTCTCCAGAGCTTCTGTCAAAACTGGTACAGGGGGAAAAGCTACTCCTGTACCTTGTAGTCTCTGAAAAACACGGTCAGCTCCGCATTAGTCAAGCAGGATAGGGGACTACAGAGGCCCATATTCTATGTCAGTAGGGCACTACTCGACATAGAAAAGAGATACCCAGAGGTTGAAAAACTAGCCTTTGCTTTGGTAATATCAACCTAGAAGCTCCGACTTTATTTCCAAGCTCATCCAATTGAAATCCCAACTGCCTATCCTCTGAAGTCAATATTGAGAAAGCCTGAGGTTTCAGGAAGATTAGTGAAGTGGTCTGTGGAGCTAGGGGAATTAGACATATCATATATGCCACTGAAACTCCATCAAAGGATAGGCCTTGGCTGATTTCGTTGCCGAGTTCACCCCGGCATTTCAAGACAAGGCATAGCTCATCGAAACTACAGGAACCTGGCTGCTCTATACCGATGGATCATCAACCGATCAAGGCTCAGGAGTAGGCCAGGTATTACAGTCCCCTGATGGGCTCTCCTCAGAAAAAATAGTTAGCTTGGGATTCAAAGCTTCCAATAATGAAGCAGAATATGAATCCCTAATCCTAGGTATGAAGTTAGCTCTAGGAATGTGAGGTTCAAAACCTTAAAGTCTTCTCTGACTCCCAACTGGTGGTAAGCCAAGTCCTGGGAGAATTCTCTATTAAAGATGATAGGATGCTTCGGTACTCCGAACTGGTGAACCACTTGAAGCACTTCCTTCTAGACGTTCACTATCCAGAAAATAGAAAGAAGCTAGAACTGCAGAGCAGATGCTTTGGCAAACATGGCGTCCCGTCTTATGTCCGAAGAAAACTCCACAGTAAAAATTTCCTACCAGCCAGGACCAAGCATAGAGGAAGCCCAAGTTGCCCAAATTACTGAACAGCCCCAGAACTGGATGACCCCAATCCTCTAGTACCTAGAATTCGGGCTCCTCCCAGAAGACAAAAACAAAGCAAGGAGAATCCGAATCAGAGCGGCTCGGTACCTGATCCTGAGCAACAAGCTTTACAGAAGATCTTATTCTCAACCTCTGTTAAAATGCTTAGCTCTAGAAGAATCACAATACATCTTGACTGAAATACACGAAGGTATTTGCGGGAATTATAATGGGGACAGAACGATAGCTCACCGAGCTCTAACTCAGGGCTATTACTGGCCTAGCATGCTAAGGCAAGCCAAGGAGTATGTCCAAAAGTGTGACAAATGCCAAAGATTTGCCCCATATCAACACCAGTCTCATCACGAGCTCATCCCGATTACTAGCCCTTGGCCCTTTGCTCAGTAGGGGATGGACATCGTGGGTCCATTACCCAAAGCCCCACCAAACAGGAAGTATCTTTTGGTAGCCATTGACTACTTCTCCAAATGGGCCGAAGATGAACCTCTAACATACATCACAGAGAAGGAGTTGAAAACTTCACCCTGGAAAAACATTGTATGCTGGTTCGGTATACCACGTGTGATCATCTCTGACAATGGGACGCAGTTCACTGGTAAAGGCTTCAAGAAATTTTATGAAAATCTCAACATTAGGCAACACTTTGCCTCTCCAGGCCATCTACAAGCAAATGGGCAAGCAGAGGTCACCAACCGAACGATCCTTAATGGATTAAAGAAAAGGTTGGAGTAGGCCAAAGGAAAGTGGGTGAAGGAACTCCCTGGGGTTCTTTGGGCTTACAGAATAACCAGAAGAACTCCCATTCTGAAACTCCCTTTTCACTGGCCTATGGTACAGAAGCGGTAATCCCGGTTGGGATCGGTATGCCAACTTTAAGGACTGAAGCCTTCAAACAAGAATCCAATGATCAGCAGCTGACAGAAAATTTGGATTTACTTGAAGAAAAAAGGGATCAAGCCAGCATTAGAATGGAAGCTTATCAGCAGAGAATGGTCAATAAATCCAAGGTGGGGCTTAAGACGGTCAGCTTTCAAGTTGGAAACTTTTTCTTAAGGAAAGCTTTTCCGAACACCAAGGATCCCACTATGGGAAAGCTGTCACCCAACTAGGAAGACCCCTACAAAGTAACAAAGGTTGTTAGGCCTACCACCTACTAGCTAGAGGACATGGCTAGGAAACCTATTCCTAGACCGTGGAATATAGAACATTTACGGAAGTATTACCAATAAAGATTTATCTTTCTTTTTAATACCTCCATAAAGTATTCATCTTTTAATGCACAAGCCTCTAGAGCCTGGTCCATCTATAATGCACAAGTCTTAGTGCTTGGTCCATCTTTCAATGCACAGGCCTCTAGAGCCTGGTCCATCTATAATGCACAAGCCTTAGTGCTTGGTCCATCTTTCAATGCATAGGCCTCTAGAGCCTGGTCCATCTATAATACACAAGCCTTAGTGCTTGGTCCATCTTTCAATACACAAGCCTTAGGGCTTGGTCCATCTTTTAATGTGCAGGCCTCTAGAGCCTGGTCCATCTACAATACACAAGCCTTAGTGCTTGGTCCATCTTTCAATGCACAGGCCTCCTGAGCCTGGTCCATCTATGATGCACAAGCCTTAGTGCTTGGTCCATCTTTTAATGCACAGGCCTCCAAAGCCTGGTCCATCTATAATGCACAAGTCTTAGTACTTGGTCCATTTTTTAATGCATAGGCCTCTAGAGCCTGGTCCATCTATAATGCATAAGTCTTAGTACTTGGTCCATCTTTTAATGCACAGGCCTCTAGAGCCTGGTCCATCTATAATGCACAAGCCTTAGTGCTTGGTCCATCTTTTAATGCACAAGCCTCTAGAACCTGGTCCATCCATAATGCACAGGCCTTCCGAGCCTGGCCCATCTTCGATATACAGATTCTATGATCCGGTCCATCTAAAGACAAAAGTTCCAAGCATCTTCAACCAAAGTCCAACTACTATTTACACAAGTTTCCTAGATCGGAATACCTTAAAGCTGATACTTAGGTTATTTGGCTTATGTACCAGCAAGCAACGAATACTACAGTACCGAGCAGGCTTAAAGTACATTAGTTCAAGACTTCAAGTTTTATACAAGTTTCTTTGATCTACTCTTAGAACATACAGAAGAATTATTCATCAGAAGTGCACGATAAGGTGTTTTAACTCCAGAAGAGCACATTCGAACAGAAAGAACATCAGATTTAAGAAGAAGGAACTCAATTTTATTGATGATTCAGAAAATTTACACCAGTACAAGAAGACTAGAAATAAAACAAGTACAGAAAAGCTACAACAAAGACATCACTACATTTTACAGAAGCTACAAATAAAGACATCACTACGCTTTGTGACATCATGGCTTTCTTCCTCGGATGGGAAAGGGGACTAAGTTCCAAACCTCCAATACCGCCGCCGCCGGCTCCCATTTGAAAGGAAGGAACCCTGAACCCCAATCTGCATCAAGAAGCACCCAGGTCATTTCATCATTACTGTCACTGATCTCAATACCAACAGATGATGAGGGCTCTAGGTCAAGGGACCTTCATTCTCTACCTTCGGTTCCCTCAAATTCGGCATGACACCCCAGTCGGCTTGAGCAAGGGTCTCTGCCAAGATACAAAGGGAAAGAGGCATCCCACCTTCGTCTTCATCACCAATGCTCCAAGCTTCGGTTAAATCAAGGAGGGACCACCTCCAATCGGAGAAATCCCGACTGGATGCCAAGATGGACAAGAAGACCTTCGCCTCCTCTAATCCTTCCTTGGAGACTGAATCAAAGGGAAGGTTAACTCATAACCACAGTTTAATCATTCCTAAATCGGACTAAGAATCATCAATCATCTCCGGGCAAACGACAAGTTTTCGGCGACATCTAAATTATCTCCAACAAGGGAACAGTTTGAGAACAAGGAGGCAAAAGGATTGGGCGCAACCGTGTGCCCTCTTTCTCATATATATAGACCCTTGAAGTCCAAAATCCATCCAATTGGACCGTCGCAACAGTTAAAAGAAAAGGTTGGCCTCGAAAACCCAAACGACAACCGTATAAATAAACGATGCATTAAACCTGCCTTTTGGAATACCAAAAAACAAGGTGCAAGGGTTTTCCTGTACTAACAACCGCAGTTCAGTACTGAAACTTCTGAAATGATAAAATAAGAAAAGTCCAATATACAGGCCTCCTATCCGATATACAGACCTCCCAGTCTTATCTATTCTTTGACAGGCCACACATATGACAAAGGCCAATAGCTCTGATATATCTTGATCCTAAGGGCTTAGAAACAGGAGTTTCGATCATCAGAATGATGGGCACAAGCTGCCTAGTTATTTTCACAAGTCTTTGGTTTAGAACAATCTGCTTCAGATTTTTGCAGAGTTTACTTCCACTCTATGTGATACAAGATCAATATCGGGTTCCTATTTATCTGATTATGTTTGCTTTCTTATCTTATTATGATGAGACAGTCGAAATTAATCTACATTCACTATTCTATTACAAGTGCTGAAACTCGGAAGGCAACTATTAACTATTGGAAAGCTGATCTGACGTGCAATGGGCTCAGAGCAGCTACACTCGCAACAAATTTCACAAAAATAAAGAACACAAGAAGAATCTGAAGAAAATTCAATTTTATTGATCAAAGGAAATCTATTACAAAAAAAAAAAAAAAAAACTAGCTAAGCAAAAGAGTAAAGCTGATAAAGCCTCAAGCCTTGTCGGAAGGGCCAAGGTCCTCTGCCGAAGGAAGGTCGGTAGTCGCGGCCTCTTTACTCGGGCCAGCACCAGATGAAGCAGTTCTAGGAGCAACAATTGACGACACATCAAAATTTGGAAACTTAGCAAGAAATCTAGATCGGAAGCTCTCAAAACCGAACCGAATCAGTTCGTCCCCCATCTTATCAACTTGCTCTCTCAGTTCCGTCTCAGTCTCAGTCTTGGCATGATCAATTGCCTCCTAAAGCTTTGATCAAAGGTGCTTCGAAGGTCGACCAACTCTCTCTGAAGCCCTCCAACCTGCCGAGCATAGATGTCCCTTTCGGATTCTGCCACGGCAAGGTTAGTGCCAGCCTCCTTCAGGTTCTCTTCGGCAGCAAGAACCTTGGACTGAGCCATTCCAAGCTCCAGCCTCACTTCATCCAGCTCGGACTTCAGCTTATCAGCCTCCTCAAGGCTCAGAAGAGTCACCATTAGAGCAGCTAAACTATGCATGCTCTGCACAACACAAGGCAGACAAGTTAGGCCGAACAAGTAAGCAAAAAAGAAAAGACAAGAAGAAGCCTCAGAGGTTACCTTCATTTGGAGATTCATCATCTCATTCATTAGTTTTGTAGGGTTATCCCTCCTGTACCGATGAGGGCCCTGGGACCATATTTTGTCAAAGGCCTTTTTGGCAATCTGGTAATCCGGCTCGACGGCACTGGCAGACGCCTTCCCCTTCCTAGCCCATTTGCTCGGAATGGAAGGGGTAGGAGGAACGGTCGAGACCGGAACAGCAGGTTCGACCTCCTTCTCAGCTTCGGCAGGAGGTGGCTCGGGAGAGCCAGAAATCAACCTCCTCCTTTTTACTTGAAGAGGAGGCTCAAGCTCAACTTGGGAGGAAGCCTCCCCTGCCACTTGGGCCTCCGCCTCTGCCCATCTCGATGTCAGCCTTTTCTTAAGCTCTTCAGTACGAGCGGCCATCAAGTTCTCTGGGGTGACAATGACGGTGTGAGCCCGGTTGGAAGTCAAAAGAAGCACGCGGTACTGATCTTGGAGCTCGTTTGTAAAATTGGACTTCCTCCAAGCGCTCCTGACGGCACATAAACAAGAAGTAAGACGTCAGTTCATCAGTTCGGAAGGCATAACTAAGCTAAAGCAACCTAAGGAAATAAGCCTCACCCTTGTGACCCGTAATGCGAGGGAATATCAAGACATTATCTCTGAAGTCTTCATGCTCCCATCCTCCTCCAACAAAGAAGTACCATTTCTTCCATGTTTTATTAGAAGTGGGTACAGAGGAAAAAGGTTGGAACCCCTTCTCAAAAGACATGTAAAAAAGGTCTTCTGCCTTCTTATACTTCAGATCCATATTGCTACGGATCAGATCTACAGATACATCTACACTATTTTTGTGCCCTAACACTACAAACCCTAAAATTTGCCACCAGCTATTGAGATTAAGGTTGGCAGGACAGAGCTTGTACCAACAAAAGAACTGCCTAACCAAATCAGGCAACGGAAGCCTCAAACCCATTTCAAACCAGGCAAGATAAACACATATCTCCCCAGCTTCAACATTATGGGGACGATCCATTGGGCCTGGTACTCTGCAGGTAACATTTGGGGGAAAATTGTACTTCACCCTCCACTCGTCCAACAGGCTTTGGGTAACAGCACTTTCGCCTTCTTCTCTATGGGAAGACCTGCCAGAGGTTCTCCCTAGCCCTATCTCGGGGTTCTATGAAGGCATCGACTATCCTAGTCTCAGGACTGTGAGGAGGCTCAACAAACCTCTCCCCAACATCTTTGGCGGCAAGACCACCTACATTCTCTAAATAAGGCGGCATAGCCATCTCTGAGGGATTTCCTACCCCCTCACTAGCATTTAAAGATTCAAGAGGAGTAGACATTACTCTCAAACTTAAAGAGGAAGAAACAAAAGAAAAGAAAGATCGGTCGAACCTGTTCTAGACCAGAGCCTCAGATAGCCAGTATTCTTCGAAGTCGCACAAACCAACAATGGCGAACAAGATCTTCTGGCACAGTGAAAATGATGGGGAAAAGGTCATTTCAAATCACTCCCTGTATTTATAAGCGCAGCATCAGAAGGGACCCACCAAGCCCAAACGCCATGACGGTTCGGTACAACGATGGCTTCGAGAAACCCAACCATCGGTTCAGTACAATGATGGCCTTGAAAAAACCCAAATCTCCGGCTGCGCAATAAATGACGCACCAACAGTCACCTTGAAAAGTGAACAGACAGGATACATGACTCTCCAAAAAGGCCTAGCCCTAGTTGCTTGTTAACATCGAACTAGGACTTAAGGGGGGAGTAACTAATATACCACAAAAGAGCAAGACCAATCAGCACTCGACAAGTATGTCTATAGTCCAGCTCACGCTCGGCGAACTCAGCTCGCGCTCAACCAGTGGCTAGCGCTCGGACATTCAGGACAGGCTGAAGGATCAGAAGTGGCCGAGCATATGCCTCTAGAGCACATACATATCTGGATAAGGATCACGAAGCTAATTATAAGACTCCAGACCAGACTCCAGAGCTCGTCATCTCCTTAGCGGCTGCCGAGCAGGGAATAAGGAAACAATCTTCAACAAGGAAACTACTATCTATGATTATCTCTATCTACGATACAATACTCCACAAGGTAACTGCAATCTCCGATGATCAAATCCCTATATTCACGGCTTCTGAATCCTAATCAACTTAGGAAGGCCATAGTCTATAAATTAAACCCTAAAGGTACGCTTCATTTTCATGCTCATTCTTTGGCTTTCAATACAGTCTTTCAATTCAGTTTACTTAAGCATCGGAGTGGCTACCGCCGGAGCTAATCCGGTGCTCCTCTGATCCCCCTTTTTGAGTGTTCTACAGGTCTCGGAGCCCAGATTTATTGCGAGCCGAAAAGTGCAACATCACCAAGTAATCTCTTCAACTTTGAAAACAAATATGCTTTTAATAAGTTTTATGAAAATATCTATAAATTGATTTTCAGAAGGACAAAACTCAAGCTCAATCTCCTTGTGATTCACAAAAACACAAATAAAGTGAAACTTGATATCAATGTGCTTGTTTCTACAATGAAAAACTAGATTATTAGTCATTGCAATGGCTTGACTTTCTATCACAAAATATTTTTATAGAACCATCCCTACTTGTGAACACCAAGCCTCTTCCATAGCCAAACTACTTGTGTTGATGTACTTCATGTTATAATATACTCTGCATCTGCTATCGAAAGTGCAACCACATACTACTACTTTGATAACCAAGATTAAAGTATAACTTGAAGTACTCTTTTGCATCTCAATATCACTTACCCATATCACTGTCTGTATATCCATAAAGCTCCACATTGTTAGAAGATGAATAAACAATACCATCATTCAATGTATCTCTAAATAAACTTTCCATGAACTGTTTTAAGTAGGGATGATTCACAAGTTCACCTATACCATATTTCACTAACTTAACCTCTCGTCAATTAGAGCCAAAATTGGCTTTGACTTTTTCATCTTGAATCTTCCCAAAATATCACCAAACATATTTTTCACCATCTGTTTAAGCAACTTCAATGCCAAGAAAATAAGACATTAGATTTTTTTTTTTTTATCTCAAAGTGACCAATCATAGTCTCCCTAAATTTTGAAATTAGTTTTAGATTATTATCATTAAGGATTAAATCATCAACATACAAGCACACAATCTGAAAATCATGCTCAAAAAAATAAGAATCAATGTGAGTATACCACACTTTAGGTGTTTGGTTCAACCTATACAAGGCCTTCCTCAACCTATAGACTTTGTCTTCTTGCCCCTTTTCACATAACCTACAAGTTGCTGAAAGATAAACTTCTTCTTTAAGCAATTCATTTAATAAAATATATTTAACATCCATTTTAAAAATTCTCTAAATTATTTTGAGCAGTAAGAGAAATAATCATACAAATTGTATCAAGTCTAGCACCTAGAGTAAACACCTCAAAATAATTAATACCTGGCTTCTAATTGTAACCACGTACCTAACCTTGCCTTGAAGTGATCCACATCACCATTTGTCTTGTACTTTGTCTTGTATACCCATTTTACCCCAATTGATTCTTACCATTTGAAAGAGTAGCACGTTTTCTAGCATTTTTATTTTCAATTACATGAATTTCATCGTCCATAGCTTTAATCCAGGGATCATGTCACGCACCGAATTTCCACAAACCTAGGGAGTGAGTGAAATAAACAAAAAGGAAATAAATAAAGACAATTACAGATATTCCAAACACTAACCCGATTCCTGTTCTGATACTAATCCATGGGCCTTGCCCGTTGTTTCATAACATACAAATAAACATGAAAGAGTCTAGGGCTTATGCCCTTATACAACATCAAAATACGCCCCACGGGCCAAATGTAGTTCCAAGTTCTTTCTTCCATTAAGACCTCATCGAGTCTCATGTAGCAGGGGCGTCATCTGTAATATGTTATCCCACAAATGGGTCAGCTCAACTGCTGGTATAATATAATGCTAATGCAAGGAACAAAATTAAGGCGTGGCATGTGCAACTGTACATTTATATCTACATGTCATTTAATATCGTCAATGCAGTACATGAATAATATGCGTGACATACCAAAGCAACTCTATGCCACACCCATGTCTCGGTTTCACGGATCGCCCCCGATGGTCACTCGAGTACCACACCTATTTCACGGACCGCTCCCCTCGGATCAAGCAAGCACCGATACACTAGCCAAATTTTGGGTTTTTCACCACAGGATCTACACCCTCATAATGCATAGTACCACGTGCTCAACCCACACTATGTTTTCAAGGGATCACACTATGCCAATATACTTTGATTCCACCATGCAACAATGCAATCTCATCGAAGCCTTTCATCCATACATGAAGCATGCTTTAAACAATAACATTATATTTAGAACAGTAATGACATTTGAATCACACAATTCCTTCCACATGTATGCATGCTATTCACAATTAATTTAAACACGTACTCAAATCACACATTCACAATCTTAACAACTCTCCAAGAATATAAATTATGTACAGTACTAATGCATGGAACAAATTATAACTTCAAGGAACAACAAAGAACACCCAAGCACATACACAATCAACTCTAGGTTTTGTCTCAAAGAAACCTTTTCCTATGTGATCATCTAGCATTAAATAAACATACGATTTAATAAATCAATATGCAAATTATTCCTAAACTTAATCCTATTTCTTACGTAGCAAAATATCATACTTGGTGGGTTTGTCTCAACCCTAAGAAGTCCTGCTTGTAGTGTAGTGAAACTAACAGTAAGAATGTAGAAGGTTAGACCACTTTCTTTTTGCCTTTTAGTGTTCCTAAAATCATGAAATGTAACTCAATCCATTTGCTACTTGAATTATGCTATTCATCAAATTTTGTCTTTATTTTATGAGTTTCTATTTTGCTAAATTAAACTCTATCACTGGGTCCGAAACAGCGAAGAAAGTCGGTTTAGGCTTTCGCGGAACTCAATTTGGACTTCTTTACTAAAAAGAGCAAAATAGTCATTTTGCACTTTCACGGTTTCTTACATCTTGAGACCTCTTTTCACAAATCAGGACTCCACGGTTGAGTCTGAAATTCTTGAAATAATAAAAATTCACTATTTGTTTACTTTAATCGGAGTTCATTTGACTGCTTTTTGACTCAATGGCATTTTAGTAATTTTTTATTTTAATTAATTAATTAAATTAATAATTAATTAATATTTTATTTAGGGGTCAAACTATAATTTTTAAAAGTTCTAGGAAGTCAAATTTGGATTTCTCAAAGTTCTAGGGGTTAAATCAGAATTTCAAAATTTCCTATCCCAAATCCGAATAGCCAAATAGTGGCTAAGTCCCAAAATAGGGATAGGATATCCCTATTCTTAATCTCCATTTTCAATTTCAAATTATTAATCCTGTAGCCAAACACCCCCAATCCCATTTTTAATTTATAACTTGCGGCTGACACGTGTGGGTGGGTCGGATCTAACCCAACCCGAACTGATCCGAACCCGACCCAAGCCGAGCCCAAGACCCTGAACAGCTCCCCTTCTTCCCCGACTTTCCGGTAGGGTTCCGGCGAGTCTCCGGTCACCCTTTCCGGGACTGGTGGCCGGAAACTGCAAAAATCAGCTTTTTGAACTTCATTTTCTTGGTGTTTTTGAAGCCATATTTTTATCCTAAATCATCCTAAAATGTTTTTAAAGCATTTTAATACTGTTTTGAGTCCTCCTAACATAATGAAACAGTCCCATTTTCCCCCCTCTCAATTTTTCGGCGACCTTTACTTCCCCTTATTTTCTTAACAGTTCTTCACCCAATCTTATCCTAATAGTTTTTTAATCCCACCTCATTTTAATCAAGTTTTAAAGCACAAAACTCCCAAACCCTGATTATCCCTCTCTACTTGCAACTCCGCTTTTCTCCCTCAGTTCTAAGACCATTTTAGTTCATTATTTTTGCATTTAACTTTATTTTACATGCTCTACAAGACCTTACCATTTAAACAAATCATCATGCTCAAAAATTAAAAAACTGAATTGAACCTGGGCATAACTATTTTTTGGGTTTCACCTTGTTGCAGCTTCTCCCTTCTTCTTTTCTCCTCTTGGTTCACTCTATGAGTTCCTCCCAATGCCCACATCTTTTTCCCACTTGGTCCTTTCTTCTCTATTTTCTCCCTACCCAATGTATACATACATATATACATATCAACACTCAATCGCCCAGTCCAACCTCTCCTTTCCTCTTGGTTCCCACACGCCTTTCAGCTTTCTCTCTTGTCCCATGCATCAATACAGCTTTGCATTGAATGCATTGCTTGCATTGTTGGTTTTTTCCAAATTTATATATATATATATATATATATATATATTATATTACACACACACCCATACGGTCAGCCTTCACACACACACACATACAGCCGCACATAGTAATACACACACACCCCTATTTGCACACACACACCCAGGCTGTCTTGCACATTGTATATATACATTTATTTAAACACATGTATATATATATATATATACACATAACATATAACATCACACACATATAAATGTATCCATACACAATACACAATACACTATTCATATACATCTCATCCATACACCCATTTTCATTTTTTAAAAAATATTTATTCCAAAAAAAATTTGTGTCTTTACATCCTTCCCTCCTTAAAGAAATTTCGTCCCGAAATTTAGAAAAATACATCAACGAACAAACAACTCGGAATACCTAGCGCAAACCTCAGCCTCACGTTCCCAAGTAGCTTCCTCGACCCTATGATGGTTCCAACGAACCTTGACCAAAGAGATGGTCTTGCTTCGCAAAACCTGGTCCCTCGAGTCCAATATCTCTACAGGTCTCTGATCATAAGAAGCGTCGCCCTCTAAGCTGAAGATCTACCCAATCTAGTACATGTGAGAGGTCAGGCTCATACTTCCTCAACATCGACACATGGAAGACATCGTGAACCCCAGATAGCTGTGGCGGTAATGCTAGCTTATAGGCCACCTCACCAACCTTCCTAAGGATCTCAAATAGACCTATAAACCGCGGCGACAGCTTCTCACTGCGTCCAAATCTCCTCAATCCTCGCCATGGGGCTACCTTGAGGAACACATGCCCCCCAACATCAAATGACAGTGGTCGTCGCCTCTTGTTTGCATAGCTCTTCTGGCTGCTCTGTGCGGTCAACAGACACTGTCTAATCACCTGTATCTTGTCTATGGTTTCACGGACTATGTCGGGCCCCAAAACAGCTGTCTCCCCTACCTCAATCCAACACACCGGTGAACAACACGGCCTACCATACAATGCCTCGAATGGTGCCATCTCAATATTGGATTGATAGCTGTTGTTGTAGGCAAACTCTACCAAAGCAAAGTGATCCTCCCAACTTCCCCTGAAGTCCATAACACAGGCCCTAAGCATGTCCTCTAGGATCTGAATGGTACACTCTGACTGACCGTCAGTCTGAGGGTGAAAAGCAGTACTAAACTGTAGTTGAGTCCCTAAGGCTGTCTAAAGACTCTGCCAAAATGGTGCAGTGAAACGTGGGTCTCTGTCTGAAACAATAGATACGGGAACCCCATGCAGTCGTACTATCTCTCGGATATACAACCTACTAAGGACATCCGATGAATCGGTCGCTCTAATTGGTAAGAAATAGGCGGACTTCATCAACCTGTCCACAATAACCCAAACCACATCGTGACCTCTAGGTGACTTCGGAAGACCCATTACAAAGTCCATGGTAACATGCTCCCACTTCCACTCGGTCACTGGCAATGGCTGCAACAAACCTTCAGGTCTCTGGTGCTCAGCCTTCACTTGCTGGCATGTGAGACATCTAGACATAAACTATACTACGTCTACCTTCATCCCAGTCCACCAATATTGACAGCATAGATCATGATACATCTTAGCGCCCCCTAGGTGCACTTCTAGGCGTGAATGATGGGAATCTCTAAGGACATCTACCCAGATATCTCAAGCTAAGGTCAGAATGAACTGTCCACCCCTCAAAGCCCTCGGTACTAGTAACTCGTGCTCGAATCTGCTCTGCCTCTATGTTTTGTAACTATGCTTCAATAACCCTACTCAATGGTGAAGGCTGTGCACACGCACTGAACAGCATGGCATGCCCTTCAAACTCGGTGAGCTCTAAGTCAAACTCTCCAATGTCTCCCATCATCTCCCACTCTCTAATAGCAATGCTAGTTACGGTGCTTCTCGGTCTCCTACTAAGTGTTTCTGCTACGACGTTGGCCTTCCCAAGGTGGTACTGAAGGTCAAAGTCATAGTCCTCCATGTACTCCTATCCTATCTCCTCTGTCAAAGGTTCAAGTCCTTCTATGTGAAAATGTATCTAAGGCTCTTGTGGTCTGAGAACACCTCGAACCTCTCCCCATATAAGTAGTGTCGTCAACTCTTTAAGTGCAAAGATGACGGCGGCTAACTCTAAATCATGTGTGGAGTAGTTCTGCTCATGACTCTTTAACTATCGAGAACCATAGGCTACTACTCTACCCTCCTGCATCAATACACAGCCTAATCCCTCTCGTGAAGCATCACAATACAATGCATAACTCACACCTCTCTCAGGTATAATCAAGATAGGTGCTGAAGTTAGCCTCCTCTTCAGCTCCTAAAACGACTGCTCACAGGCATCTGTCCACTCAAATCTAATGCCCTTGCATGTCAGACGAGTCATTGGCGCAGCAAGACGAGAAAATCCCTCCACAAACCGATGGTAGTATCCTGCCAACCCCTAAGAAACTCCGAATCTCAAACACACTCTTCAGTCTCTACTAACTCATAACAACCTCAGTCTTAGAAGGATCTATAGATACTCCGTCACTTGGACACAACATGGCCTGGGAATTGTACCTTCTGAAGCCAAAATTCGCACTTTGAGGACTTAGCAAACAAACGATGCTTCCCTAACTCTACAAAAGCTATACAGGTAAAGTGGAATGAAAATAAACATAGTGCCTGGGACAAGCTTTATAGTGAACTCTATCTCTCGTTTCAGCGGTAGACTAGTCCAGTCACCCGAGAAGACATCTGAGAACTCATCTACTACTGGCGACAACACACTCTTTATAGTTCCACTCTTACTTATCGTCCAGCTAGCCAACATGTAACTATGACCTCCCCAACTCCTAGAGTCACACAAGGGTGGAACTAAGAAATTCTCATGATCTCCTGTGAAATAAAAACTATCTCCCTCAAGGGTACACACTGTCACACTCCCCTTGTAGCAATCTATACTCGCCCAGAAAGCAAACAACCAATCTAACCCCAAAATAACACCAAAACTAGACATGTCAAGCAAAATGAAGTCAAAATAAAGAATGCGATCAACTATCTCTATCTAGTAACCTCCACAGATCCTTGTCAATATTAGACTACCCCCAACTGGGTTTTAACATACAATGGTGGATCTAACCGATCTATGTCCAACCCTAATGTCGTGGTAGATATGGAAGAATGAGATGCACCCTAGTCTATCTGTATGCTGGTTCATGAACTAAATACAAGGAATGTACCTTGAATCACAGATGGTTTAGAAGTAGATGTTTCTGGTGTGGCTACTGCATAAACATAACTCTGTGTAGTCTGATCTTGCCTACCACTCTTTCTCTGTCCCTACTGGTCACCACCCCCCTAACTGGGAGTCCCAATGCTCAATGTTGCAGGTGTGGGCTGAAAATATAGTGTCGGTGGTCCATGGTCTAACTGTGGCTATGGTAGAGGCACCTGAGTATACTGATAGTAAAATGGCCTCTGTGAACTCTGTGAAGTCTGTCCTTGAGGACAGTTGGCCCTTTTACGGCCCATTTGGTGGCAGATATAACGAATCTGGGGTGTTCTCCACTCCTGACCCTGTACAGGAGGTAGAGGTATTCCTTGGCTAGATCCAACCCCTTGTCCCCGACTGTAGTCCCTCTGAGGGCAAGTGGCCATCTTATGGCCAGGCTGCCTATATCGATAACAAATTAGGGGTCTCTGGGATACTCTCCCTTGAGAAGCAGTAGGCATAGTAGGTTGGGGGGCTAGAGATTGAATGAGTCTCTGTCGTATTCGGTACCTCTTCGGTGGTCTCTTACCAGTGTATGCTAGGACAGGTGTAGGTGTCTGTTAGAAGAAGTACTAGCTCGATGCCTCTTCAGTGGTCTCCTACCAGGGTATGCTAGGGTAGGTATAGATGTTTGTATAAAAAATGCATGAGCTCGGGACCTCTTTAATGGTCTCGTCGGATCTCTCTTTGAAGACATGTGTCTGCAAGTCTAAGGGGAAAAAAATTAATACTCTTTTTCACATTAGACGCAGGTGTTAAAAGAACACTAAACAGGTACTGGTTAACACTTCGCACTTCACAAATAACAAATATAATATGTTATGACACACTTGCCTAATCGACACTTACATAACTCATGCCAACCATCTCCTCCTATTGTTTACACTAACGATTAATACCTAGTTCTAACACAGTCCTTTTGCAAGGAAGGAATTCACTTAAATGATACAATACACGTATACTCTAGTCATGCTAGTGTTCAACTAACCTACCAATACTCAACTCTAAGTGAATGCCATCCTAAAATAATATATCCCTCCACAAGGGAGTTTAACACAAGAATATTTCTATATCCGCTATCCAGTCTATACACAAAAATCTCCACAAGTCTAAATTCTTATTTTAGCATTCTGAGATCTTATGTGTCTTTTAATTCACGGTTTACTACCTCACTGGCACTTGTTTATTTTAGGTTTTTTTTTTTCTTTCATTATTTCTTACTTTTATAGCTAGGTGACAACCCTTCATGGATCACAACTGCTTTTGTTACTGGCTGATGGGGCGCTATCCATCAACTATAACGCAAGACTTGAGACCAATCTAGTTTGTATAAATATCATAGTCATAGTACTATAATCCATGAATATTGGGTACTAACCTAGCATACATATACATATATATATATAAGAACACAACTGACCAGGTAGATACTAGGTCCACAGTCTATTTCATAAATAACTAGGCATACTGCCTACCGTATAGATAACTAAGTGCGCAACCCATATTTCAAATAACTAAACATACGACCTAACCTATAAAATATACGATCTATCACATAGACATGCATTTCTATTCTTAGTCAACCACTATATCAAACTATCACATACTCTCAGTCATGTTCTTATCAACAACTTACACTTAACAGGTAGTACGTATAGCATGTCATAATGCACACTTAATCAATTTTCACACATTACACATATCATGCATCTCACTACATTAAATCACATAGTCATGCATCATAATATAGCATCAATTAACACGTAATTACAACATATCATGCTTCAAGTGTAGATAATCACATAACACACAAGATCCTATCGTATACTACTGGTAGTTCACACTAAGTCTCACTCTTTCCTCTAGGGTCTCATAGTGTTCAACAACACCCCACAATCTCTAGTTATTCGAACCTATGCTCTGATGCCACGTTGTCACACCCCGAATTTTCATAAACCCAAGGAGTGAGTGAAATAAACAAAACAGAAATAAATAAAGACAATTACATACATTCCAAACACTAACCCGATTCCTTTTCTGATACTAATCCACAAGCCTTTCCCATTGTTTCATAACATACAAATAAACATGAAAGAATCTAGGGCTTATGCCCTTATACAACATCAAAATACTGCCCCACGGGCCAAATATAGTTCCAAGTTCTTTCTTCCATTAAGACCTCATCGAGTCTCATGTAGTAGGGGCGTCATCTGTAATATGTTATCCCATGAATGGGTCAGCTCAACTGCTGGTATAATATAATGCTAATGCAAGGAACAAAATTAAGGTATGGCATGTGCAGCTGTACATTTATATCTACATGTCATTCAATATCGTCAATGCAGTACATGAACAATATGCGTGACGCACTCATGCAACTCTATGCCACACCCATGTCTCGGTTTCATGGATCGTCCCCCGATGGTCACTCGAGTACCACACCTGTTTCACAGACCGCTCCCGTCAGATCAAGCAAGCACCGATACACTGGCCAAATTTTGAGTTTTTCACCACAGGATTTACACCCTCATAATGCATAACACCACGTGCTCAACCCACACTATGTTTTCAAGGGATCACACCATGCCAATATGCTTTGATTCCACCATGCAACAATGCAATCTCATCTAAGCCTTTCATCCATACATGAAGCATGCTTTAAACAATAACATTATATTTAGAACAGTAATGACATTCGAATCACACAATTCCTTCCACATGTATTCATATTATTCATAATCAATTTAAACACTGTACTCAAACCACACATTCACAATCTTAACAACTCTCTAAAAATATAAATTATGTATAGTACTAACGCATGGAACAAATCATAACTTCAAGGAACAACAAAGAACACCCAAGCACATAAACAATCAACTCTAGGTTTTGTCTCAAAGCAACATTTTCCTATGTGATCGTCTAGCATCAAATAAACATATGAATCAATAAATCAACAAGCAAATTATTGCTAAACTTAATCACATTCCTTACTTAGCAAAATATCATACCTGGTGGGTTTGTCTCAACCCCTAAGAATTCGTGCCCGCAGTGTAGTGAAACTAACAATAAGAATGTAGAAGGTCAGACCGCTTTTTCTTTCCCTTTCAGTGTTCCTAAAATCATGAAATGTAACTTAGTCCATTTGCTACTTGAATTATGCTATTCATCAAATTTTATGTCTTTATTTTATGAGTTTCTATTTTGCTAAATTAAACTCTACCATTGAGTCCAGAATGTCGAAGAAAGTCGGTTTAGGCTTTCGCGGAACTCAATGTGGACTTCTGTACTAAAAAGGGCAAAACAGTCATTTTACACTTTTACGGTTTCTTACATCTCGAGACCTTTTTTCACAAATTAGACTCCATGGTTGAGTCCGAAATGCTCGAAATAATAAAAATTTACTATTTTTTTACTTTAATGGGAGTTCATTTGACTAGTTTTTTCACTCAGTGGTATTTTAGTAATTTCTTTTATTTTTAATTAATTAATATTTTATTCAGGGGCCAAACTATAATTTTTAAAAGTTCTGGGGGGTCAAATTTGGATTTCTCAAAGTTCTAGGGTTAAATCAAAATTTCAAAATTTCCTATCCCAAATCCGAATAGTCAAACAATGGCTAAGTCCCAAAACAGGGATAAAATATCCCTATTCTTAATCTCAATTTTCAATTTCAATTTATTAAACCTGTAGCCAAACACCCACAAGCCCACTTTTAATTTATAACCTGCGGCTGACACGTGTGGGTGGGATCGGATCTAACCCAACCCGAACTGATCCGAACCCAACCCGACCCAAGCCTAAGACCCGAACAGCCCCCTTCTTCCCCGACTTTCTGGTAGGGTTCTAGCGAGTCTCCAGTCACCCTCTCCAAGGACGGTGGCCGAAAACTACAAAAACTTAGCTTTTTGAACTTCATTTTCTTAGTCTTTTTGAAGCTGTTTTTTATCCTAAATCATCCTAAAATGTTTTTAAGGCATTGTAATATTGTTTTGAGTCCTCCTAACATAATGAAACAGTCTCATTTTCCCCCCTCTCAGTTTTCTAGCGACCTTTACTTCCCCTTATTTTCTTAACAGTTCTTGACCCAGTCTTATCCTAATAGTTTTCTGAACTTCATAGGAGTAATCCCACCTTGTTTTAATCAAGTTTTAAAGCACAAAACTCCCAAACCTGATTATCCCTCTTTACTTGCAACTCCTGCTTTTCTCCCTCGTTCTAAGGCCATTTTAGTTCATTCTTTTTGCATTTAACTCTATTTTACATGCTCTACAAGACCTTACCATTTAAACAAATCATCATGCTCAAAAATTGAAAAACTGAATTGAACCTGGGCATACCTATTTTCTGGGTTTCACCTTGTTGCAGCTTCTCCCCTCTTCTTTTCTCCTCTTGGTTCACTCTCTAAGTTCCTCCCAATGCCTACACCTTTTTCCCACTAGGTCCTTTCTTCTTTGTTTTCTCCCTACCCAACGTATACATACATATATACACATCAACACTCAGCCACCCAGTCCAATCTCTCATTTCCTCTCAGTTCCCGCACCCCTTTTAGCTTTCTCTCTTGTCCCATGCAGTAATGCAGCTTTGCATTAAATGCATTGCTTGCATTGTTGGTTTTTTCCACATTTATATATATATATATATATATATGATATTACACACACCCATACGGTCAGCCTTCACACACACACACAGCCGCACATAGTAATACACACACACACCCCTATTTGCACACACACACCCAGGCTGTCTTGCACATTGTATATATACATTTATTTAAACACATGTATATATATATATACACACATAACATATAACATCACACACATATAAATGTATCCATACACAATACACTTATTCATATACATCTCATACATACACCCATTTTCATTGTTAAAAAAATATTTATTCCAAAAAAATTTTTGGGTCTTTACAAATCATCACAAGTGGCTTCTTTAAACGTCATAATATCACAATCTACAAATAAAGAAAAATTCACCAAATCTTGATCAGTTGGATCACTATCACTACTAATAATATAATCATGTAAAAGAGCAAGCAAGTGACGTTGGCGTTATGGACACCTAAAGGAATCTGAATAAGTGACGAAAAATATAAAGGTAGAGAATCACTTATTGGGGGCTCATACTATTCTTCAATGTGTTGATTGGTCTTATTAAAAATTAAAGTTGGCTGCCTTTATTCATTCTTAGACTAATCTAAATTTTTTACTTATCAAAAGTCACATCACGATTGATAATCACCTTTTCTATTGTTGGATTGTACAATTTATTAGCCTTTGACAATAGATTACAACCAATGAAAATAAACTTCTCATCTTTTTCATATAGCTTCTTTCTAAGTTGGTCTAACACATGAGCATATGTAATGCATCCAAACACCTTTACCTGTTTAATAAATGACTTTTATATATTCCAATTTTCCTATAAGGTTTTGTTAGAGACACTTCTACTAGAGCACATATTCAAAACTTAAATATCAGAAGCATCTGCTTTAGCCCAAACTCTTTTAGGAAAAATTAAATTTTCAACATACATCTAACCATATCCATGACAGTTCTATTTTTCCTTTCTACCACTCCATTTTCTTATAGAATGTATCCAATAGTCAATTGATGCTTGATACTATGTTTTTTTCAAAAAATAATCACAAACAATATATTATATACCCCTATCAGTTCTCAAAGTTTTAATTTGGTACCCACTTCATTTTTTAACATAGGTTGTCTTGCCTTGGGGCCCAAAGACCCAAGGGTGAGCCCATTTACCTTAGTTTCCTTACTAATCATCCCCACTAATCATTTTGGTTTAGTTAAAAAAACTTCCTTTTAAGCTCCCATATGCTTTAACTTATGGCCATATAGCTCCAAAAATGGTTAAGTGATCAACCAAAAGGGTAAAATAGACTATTGGGCTTAAAGGAAATCATTTAGACAAAAAATGGGAATCATTCTATGTTAAACCCATGAGATGGTTCAAACCATGTGATAGGTCATTTGAAAGGCCTATCAAATAACCTATCAAATGACCTATTCCGCCCTTGGAAGCTTCAATCCAACTACTTCACGCCCTAGAAAACTTCAATCCACATGTTTCACTATACAAACCAACCAACTTTAAAATTCAAAATATCATAAACCACAATGAAAAACTTATTGAAATTTTGTGGTCATGTTCTCCTATAATTCTAGTTTAATTGAGCTTCGGAATCACTCAAGAATATCACATGAAACTCTAGATATGAACCAAATAATTCCCTAAAGTCAATTTTTGAACATTTTTGATAAAATTTTCATAACTAACCCATTTTTGACATCCAAGGTTCTTCAGAGGTCCTTTTAAAGCTAAGACAATGATCTTTGATTCCCCACAATGCTCATAATTTATTTCCCAAAGGGTAGAGAAATACAGTCTCTTGAAATGAGCTATTGTACAAAGCCTCTACCAAAAAAATACCAAATCCTGCTAAATCACATCCATGTGTAATTATACCATTATAAAATGTGTTCCAACGTATTTTTATAAAAAAAATAATATATTTTCATACATCATAACTTTTGATTTTAAATTTAAATCTAGATCTAAGTTTTCAAAATTCCTTTCTAGCACAATAATCCTCACCAAAACCCAAATTCTGAGCATAACTCTCATGCATTTTCAAACCCAATACCCCACAACCAAATCCACCCCTTTCCATACATACTAATTTTAAAAATTATATTCCATACCATTCTAAACTTCACAACATATAACCTCACTATCATACCACCAAATTCAATTACATGGATGTATTTCACAATATACGAAGTATAGTACATACATATTCTAAATAAATAGGGCCCTAAGTTTGAGTGATTATACCTTTCTAGCATAAGGTGTAGTTACCAAAACTCATTTGTAAAGTATTACATGCATAATATTTTTACAAAACATAGAATTGCTTGTCTTACCAAAATATAACTTAACTATACAAGGTATTTCCCGAAACAAATACCCCACATTCTTCAACTACCATAATAGGGCATAGCCTTCAAGAACACCAAAAAAGGTCCATCTCTAAGCTTTAATTTCCTTCATTACCTGGGGATTTTTTTTTTTGGGGGGGGGGGGGGAGGGGGGCATAAGTATGAAGACCCATAGAATATTCTCTAAAATAATGAGTATGGCATAGTGTAATAGTGAAAATGTTCAATGCATCATGTATACATGTTAAGCTTCCAAATTACTGTCTAAGAAATATACATCATTCAAATAAAAACTTACTTAGAACATATCTTCATTTCAAAATCTCTTATCAATGCAAGTTTGATGTTTTATGTGTCCAATCCCAAACCATGACTCACATACCCAACCACACTCACACACACATATATACGACTCACCACACTCACACCTCTTTATTTATTTAATCAATTGTTCAAATTTAATTCCCGCATTCACTTACTTATATAAGTTTTTCCTTCACCATATACCACACTCAAAATATGTATAATGCATCATTCAAAGAAAGGTTCAATTAAAAATGCAACTTCTCTAAGATAAACTCCACTCATGCATTTCCTCAAACACAATGTGTACATTTTCATAAATCAACTAGGTTTTCAATTATTCCCCCACCCTAATGGGTGTCCACACTTCTTGTTCCATGCCTTTCCTTTCCTTTATCAAACAACATTACCATCATTCAATATTTCTCCTATTTTCATGGGCAAACACATTTAACATTTTAAAACATGAAAGTAAAGCATTTCTTCACTTTCTAGGAATTTAAAATAAACATTCCTTAAATAAATTTCTTGCTTTATTCTCACACTTCTATGGATATTACATATCATTCATTCATTCATTTTAGATGATTTTCTAAACAAGTTTTTCAAACGAAAGAAAATTCATACTTACTAAGACTCTAAATGTGTCTTTTATCAAACATCTATCATGAAATCCTAAGAAACATGGTATTTTATCATTATTGTTTTTATCACATACATGTTTAATCTTACTAATATACCTCAAAAAAATTATGAGAGCATTAATTTTTAAAAGTTTTTTCAAACCATGAATCATCATTTAATTTAGCTAGGTTAGGATCTTCATAAAATATTTACATATACATACATATTTATATTATAATTACTAACTAAATATTTCTAATATTCTTTAAAATATCATACAATTTTTATTTCACACTATAAATTAATTAAGCTAACATTTAATGACATTTAACACTAGATTTTTGAAAGTTCTACAAAATACATACACTTAGTACAACATATACACATTTTCAAGCAAAGCACATCAAGAGTCATTAATAGAGAAGAAAACTCCCACCGTAGAGTCTTGTAGTTTAAAACCTTAACTTGATTCTTAAATCAAATATGGTTTCTCCACCACCCAAGGCTATTAGGAGGTGTAGTTAGAGCTCCTAAAGAAAAATCCCTAATTCTTATCCACCAAATCACCAAGAATCAAGAGGAAGACTGAAAGAAAAAATGGAGAGAATCAGAAGAGAATATGGGCAGACATGTTTTTTATGGAAAAAATGAGAGGGTTCAACCCTCTCTTATGGTCTCCTATCCCTTCTTATATTATTTCTCATCTACTTTTACCAAAATGTCTTTATACCACTTCCTAGGTTCCCATCTCGTCTCCAAAGGATTAATTATACTTAGCTTTTATACATGTTACTAATTAAATCATCCAATATGTTAATTATACTTTTAAATTTTTATTGTTCAAAATTTTGGATCCCATCATAACATGAACCCATGTTGTTAGCTAACTTATCAAAATAGCCTTCACTTACAATCTAACTCCCCAAACTATGCAAATAAAAAATTAGGGTAAATTACACTAAGTACCTCTAAGATTTCTTATAATTACACTTGTCCAAGATTTCTTATTATTACACTTGTCACGTCCCAAATTTTCATAAACTCGGGGAGTGAGTGAAATGAATTGAGGAAGATAAATAAAAGGTAATTAAATAGATTTAGTTGATTATTCATTTATTTCTCCATGTTTCCCAAAATTAAAAATGAAAACTTACTACTAGACTTAACCAATATGGTTTTCTAATGTCAATAAAATATCTCCCCTAACCAATATTCAAAATTAGTCTAAGTCATGTTCAAAAATGGCCTCCAAAATAGTCCCAAAATGTCTCTAAATATACCTTAGAACAATGGCCCAAATGGGCCCCAAATGCCCTAAGACATAGGCGAGGAATAGGTTAAAAAGTCTACCAAAATTTGTCTAAGGAAGTGGCCAAACATGGCCCATGAAAGTGGCCCAACATGGCCCAAAAGGATGCCTAAACATGGCCTAGGGATTGACCAAACATGGCCTAAGGTGATTGGCCAACGTAGCTTAGGAGTTGACCAAACATGGCCCAAGGCAAGTGGCCAAGGGCTGGTGTCAAAGTGCAGGGGCTGGGTGCCCAAAGAGGATGTCAAGCAGCAGGTAGCAGGTGGTAGCACGCACAGGACGCATAGGGGGACGCAGGCGGGTGCATACAAGGCAGGCTAGTAGGCGCGCGGGTGTGCGGAAACACGCCCAGGGCTCGCGCGGGGAGCGTGGGCTGGGCTCGTTGGGCTGCTGCAGGCTGCACTGTAGCAACAATGTATTTACTGCAGCTGATTTTCTCTGTTTTCTGAAATTTTTTCCAAAGTGATGCAAGCTACTTTTTTTCCATGTTTAGCCTATTTCCTCAAGGTTTTTAACCCCCCCTTTTTTGGCACTTTTTCCACCTATATATAGGGTGTTTTACACACCTAAAAACCCTTTTAATTTCACAAAATTTTAACATATCTCCTTTGTTTTCTAAGCCTTTTCCACCTAATATTCCACAACACAATCCAACATTTCTCAAACTAGCAACCAAAATACATCCTTTAATTCAACTAAACATTTATAAATCATTTAAAACATACAATCCTCCATACACACACATATACTTAAAATTCAAAATGTCACAACCTCATGCTCATTACAAATGTAGGGCCTTGCCCATAGTTTCCATACTACACTAAGGTCTTACAAGTTAATTACATATGTCTTAGGGCTTATGCCCTCATACAACTCAAAAATATGCCCCAAGGGCCAAATGTTCTTCATAGTCCATTTCCCCTCCATTCTTCAAGACGTCATCAAGTCTCAAGTACCAAGAGCCTCATCTGTAATATATAGTTCCCATATAGGGTCAGTACGACTGCTGGTATAACATAATGCTAATATAAAGAATAAAGTTAAGGCATGGCATGTGCAAGTGTACATATATAAGTTATATGCCTTTCAATTCATCAATGTAATGCAATGGAAATATGCATGACACACACATGCAACTCTATGCCACACCCATGTCT